>PVJS01026263.1:0-15145 GCA_004027185.1 Glis glis | reverse complement strand
GAGCAGGAGATTGAGAGAGAAATGGTCCTTTAGCTTGAGCTTCAAATCTAGCCTCATGGGGTTTCTTCAAGAGCCTGTCAGGGAAGAAGCTGGTGGAGAAAGGACTAGGGATAAGATAGGAAGACCAGATCTGGAGGAAGGAGATATGGCCTCTAAGCAACTAGAAAGCCCCTGGCAGCTTTCTTAGCCACTGTTTGCATTCTACTAAACTTGAGTAACCTTAACTCATGACAACAGCTAGCCTGTTGAAAACAAAGGCGGACTGTAAACAGGTATGAAATAAATCAATCCCCTCGGCACTCCTGTGAGACCAGCGCCACTATAATTTTTATTTGGGAAACCATAGAGCAATTATAAACCATTTTTTTTTTTTTTGGTACTGGGGATGGAACCCAGGGGTGTTCTATCTCTGAGCTACACCCCCAGCCCTCTTTAGTGTTTATGTTGAAACAGGGTCTCGCTTAGTGGCCAAGTGTGACCTTGAACTGATGAGGTAGAATAGAAAAGATAGAAATATTAGGCAGAAAGGAGACATTGGGAAAATAGAGATTTAAAATTTTGAAAGTTCATAATCTAACTCCACCCTATAGGATGTGTTCAGTCAGGCAGAAGCCTTAGTGAATCCATACCCTTAATCACAATGGCTCCTCTCCACACCTGAGATGCTTAATGTAAATAGGGTGGGTGAGGAGGACAAAAGGCCAGACCCCACTGCTTATCTGTTGCCAGGGAAACGGGACTAAGAGGAAGTCCTGCCCTCTCCTGTGCGCCCCTACCTACCCCCTCCTATAAAGAACCGCGAAAGCACGCAGACGCTCTCTTGCTCACCTGGATGGATGGACGCGCGCAGGGAGACTCCCTCTCCCTTTTCTTTTAGATGACCCCCAACCTGTATCCCCGCCTTTCTTAGTTACCCCCAACCTGTATCCCCACCTTTTTAAGTTAATTAAAACCTTTGCCTTTTTCTGATGGCACGTGTTGAAATTCTTATTCATCATGGAAGCCAAGGACCCCTCAGAATTAGCTGTTTCCCCATGACAGAACCTGTGATCCTCCTATCTCAGCCTCCCAAATACTGCAAAATTAGAGGTGTGGGCCACCACACCCAGCAAGAAGTTAAAACATTTGACCAAGGTCACCCCTGGAGGTTTGAACGCAAATGGCCTGACTCCAGAGCTGCAGAAATTGCCAGTTTCCTAATGGAGAAGGGGCTCATTTGGGGGAAAATCCCAAGTAAGTACCAGTCACTAAAGGCAAGAGGATCCAAGAAATGGAAGAAAGAGGCAAACTAATCCAGGGCAGCACAAAATGTAACTTCTTCAGGATTTATAGACAGAAGCATGCCTTGGGGGCTAGCAAGAGAGGAGTACCCCTATACTCAGAGGGAAGAGGAAGGGGTTTATAAGCTAAGCTAGACAAAGGTGGCCTGTAGCCAACTGCAATGTGTGTGGGCTTTCTCAAAACAGAACAAAACAAAACAAAACAAACAGCCGGGCGGGCGTGGTGGCGCAGGCTTGTCATCCCAGTATTTGGGAGGCTGAGACAGGAGGATCGCAGGTTCGCTGCCAGCCTCAGCTACTTAGTGAGGCTCTCCACAACTTACTGAGACTTTGTTTCAAAACAAAGAATAAAAATATAGGGCTGGGGGTGTAGCTCAGAAGTAGAATGCCCCTGGGTTCAATCCCCCAGTACTGCACAAACAAACAAGCAAACAACTAGTAACATGTCAAGCATCAATTAAGAAGCAGTCTGGTACCAGTAGCCAGAACAAAATGCTCCGCTATCTCACCGACTTTGTTTATTCTAAAGGCGTTAGGCTGCATGCCAGGGTCATCTGGTAGGCAAGATGGCAATTATGACCAGGACAGCTCAATCTCTGCAGGGGTACAGGGGTACTAATGTGAAGTGGGTTACATTTCCAGTGCTGGAACCCCCTTGGCTGGTCACATCAGAGGCAGGTAGCCTGAACGAATCCTCTTTTCCAAAAGGAGTAATAGGAGTTAAGGATAGGTAAAGGAAGTAGAACACTTTGAAAGCCTGACAGGTTCAAAAGGTCAGGGCACTTTAGGAAAGGCCATTGAATGTGACTAGCAGACATTTTGCCTGTAGGGAAACAGGCTTTTTTTTTTTTTTTTTGCGGTACTGGGGATTGAACCCAGGGGCGTTCTACCTCTGAGCTACACCCCCAGCCCTATTTTTTTATTCTTTGTTTTGAAACAGGGTCTCACTAATTTGCAGAGGGCCTCACTAAGTAGCTGAGGCTGGCAGCGAACCTGGATCCTCCAGTCTCAGCCTCCCAAGTACTGGGATTACAAGCGTGCGCCACCATGCCGGGCTTGAAACAGGCTTTTGAGTGAGATGAGGTATGCTTAAACTTTAACACTAGTTACTCCATATTGCCGCCCTGAGCACTACAAGGCCATAAGCTCCACTAAGAATGTTTGGCTTCAGACAGGGTCGCGGTGAACTTTGCTGACGCTGCATAATGCTTAACCTTGGCTTCTGCATATCCGCCGCTTTGCTTACGCAGATGTAGAAAATCCAAGCGATGTCAAATGTAAGGTAAACATACATTGTTTGGTCTCAAGTGAGTTGTTTCCATCATTCTAAAATTATGTGAACTTGAACTTTTTTTTTTTTGCGGAACTGGGGATTGAACCCAGGGGTATTTTACCTCCAAGCTATACCCCCAGCCCTATTTTTTACTCTTTATTTTTGAAACAGGGTCTCACTAAGTTGCCGAGGGCCTCAATAAGTAGCTGAGGCTGGCCGCGAACCCAGATCCTCTGGTCTCAACCTCCCAAGTACTGGGATTACAAGCATGCGCCACCACGCCCGGCTGAACTTGAACTTTTGATTCTGTGGAATTGTGCTTTTCTTTCTATATAAGCAGCCATGAATAGAGGCTGGAGGCTGCACTCTCCAGTAGTGTAGCCCTGACTGGTCGGAAAAATAAAGATTCTCAAAATTGGATTTTTGGAGTCTGGTGTGTCTCTGTGGGTTCCCTTGTTACATGAGTGTCGAGGAAAAACATCCGATGCAAACTCAGGAGTGTTTATAAGACGCTTTGGATCCAGATTTCTTGGCAATTTCCCTTCCTCCCTGAAATAACACAAATAGCAGCCTAGGGGTGTAGCTGGATTTAAAATGTTCATGACAGAAGAATTCAGGCTAATCTCAGAACACCGTATTTTTTAAAGTATTCCTTTGTCAGGGTGTTTCAGATTATCTGCAGACTTACACATTTAAAAAAAAAATCTGTCAGCCTAAATAATAATCAGAGAGATTCTCCAAAGAATAATGATATTTATTTGGGAATAACTGAGCATCGCAGTGGGAATGTTTGTGCCATCGTAAACTAGGGGTGTGTTCAAGGAGGTTGAGGCAAAGGGAAGTGTTTAAAGGCAAAAGGAGAGAGATTTCCTTAGGTTATTTATTGCGGCTCCAGCGGACGCTGCTTTCTCCGTTGTCCTGCCACAGAAGGTTGCTGCTTCAGGCAGTTTCCTGAAAATTATTCCGTGGTTCCTGCCACAGAAGGTTGCTGCTCTAGACAGCTTCCTAACAATAGTCTTCTCACACGAACATGACACAGAGTCAGATATAATAATTCGGAGAGAATTATATTTAATACCTGGGGGGTCAGGGAGGAGAGAGATGACAATTCTCCTGATTTCTTGCAGCCAGTATTACTTTTTATAGAAACTTTAAACAAAGCATCATGAAAGTTAATCAAACACAGAAACTAACAATGGTCATGAGTTATGATAAAGAAGGTCAGCGAGGCAGGCATATGACAAGCGTGCAGGAAGGAGGGATTAAACATTACTGGGCGGAGATGACATCAAAGACCGCACCTTAAAGATTACACCAGGCCCCTTGGAATGTCCACTTGTGGACAAATCCCACCCAGCCAAATACCGTGTATTCAAACTGGGCCGGTTCAAGATGATAACCTCAGTGTGTGTTCTAAGACGGCCCTCGACAGTTACTCAGGTGCAAAGTCCTTTGGTCTTGGAGATCCAAGGCAGGAATCCGCGTCAGCTCATTTGTAGAGGTGCCCTTGCTGGAAAAGTGTGTTGTCCAGAGCATCTTGTCTAAACTGTTGCAGTCTTAAAGACTCTTAACAATAATTGGCCAGGTGCAGTTGTGCAATGCAGGAGGGTCACAAGTTGGAGGCCAGTTTGGACAACTTAGAGAGACCCCCATCTCAAAGCAAAGCAACAACAACAAAAAGGGTTGGGGATGTAGCTCAGTGGTAGAGCACTTGCCTAGCATGTGCAGGCTCTGGTTCACTCCCAAGTACAGCAACAAACAAATAAAAAAGGTCAAGTTCTTTACAGCAATCTACATAAGCTCCAGGCATGGCGCAGCACAGGGAGCCTGGAGAACAAGAAGGAATCTGCGTGGGCCTTTAGGAAGTCGTTGAAGCCGTGTTGATCACGGGCATGCAGAAGCTCTCTTCCTTCATGACTTTCCAGCCCTGATTTTGAGTAGGCCTGACAAGAGCAAGCGCATCTTGATACCCACAAAACACATTTATCATCTCACAGCTTCTTTGGGTCAAGAGTGTAAGAATGATCTAGCTGACAAAAGCATTTGCTTTAAGCCATAGAGAAATGTATATAAAGTGGATCAACTTGCTTCTGCCACTCTGGGAGGTTTTCTTTAAGGGCAAGGTCCTTCCCGCCTCTGCTTGGCTGTCGACGGCGAGGGCTTCATCCTAAGGCCCGTTACCTTCAGACCACAGAGCAGCTGCCTGCAACCATGCTGCCTTGTCCACGTCTGGAGGGGAAAGAGACTGGTTTCCTAAGGATTTCTCGTAAGAGCCGAGAACGCTACAGCACATTTCTCATATGTCATGGGCCTAAATTAATATAGATGTCCCCTTCTCCGGGGCAGTTATCACCGACAGTTATCACTGACTGACAGGCGGCAGTGGCCGAGTCTGCCACATATGAACAGAGCCTGTCCTGGAGCTGGGGTCAATGGGGGTTGGGGATTCATGTTTTACAAACTGTGGGAGGAAGGGGAAGAGGAGGAGGAGGAGGAGAAAAGAGGAGGAGGAGAAAAGGGAGAAGGAGGAGGAGGAGAAAAGAGGAAGAGGAGGAGGAGGCGAAGGAAGAGGATGAAGAGAAGGAGAAAAGGGGAGGAGGAGGAGGGGGGAAAGGGAGAAGGAGGGGGAGGAAGAGGGGGAGAAGGAGAGAGGAGGAGGAGGAAGCTCTGTTCTTCCACTAGGTGATTTAGAGTAAAGGGTGAGTTTGTAACTCAGGAATCTGGGCCTGGCTCATGAACTCCAGGGCGTCCCACCAGGAATCTCAGAGCACGGGAGGCCAGGGAGCCTCTCTGCAGAAAACTCCTCTGAGCAGGGAGTTGGGAGTTTGGCTATGTGTCAGAATCTCAGCCTAGAAGGGGGAAGGGCAGAATCATTTACTAGGATCGGCTGCACTAGGGCCAGGGGAGAAAAAGGAGCCTTTAGCTCATCAAATCCTCATGTGTTTATGACCATAATATGACTATACATGATGGCACACGCATGTAATCCCAATACTTGGGAGACTGAGACCGGAGGATCCGGGTTCGCGGCCAGCCTCAGCTACTTAGTGAGGCCCTCCTCAACTTAGTGAGACCCTGTTTCAAAATAAAGAATAAAAAATCGGGCTGGGGGTGTAGCTCAGAGGTAGAAGGCCCCTGGGTTCAATCCCCAGTACCACAAAAAAAAAAAAAAGACTCTGCAAGTTCACTTTGCGTTTGCATGTGGTCTACACTGCCACTCTCTCTATACGTACCAGGGTCACATAGCTGGTAGGTGCTGGGGTCAGGATTCTGATCGCTGGATACTGCTAACTCCAGGTTTTCTTCCTGACCATGTCTGAGTTCTTCCCATAATATAAGATACTCAATTTGCCTGTGTGTAAACCTGGTTCCTTCCTACTCAAATATTTTTTCCCAGATAGCAATTATTTCATTCACTGAAGCAACGGCCCCTCTGTATTCTGGTTAGTAAAAAACTGATCCTGTTGTATGAAAACCAGCCACCAAAGGCAGAAGGAGCTAAGAGACTGAAGAAAGAAGCAGACTGATCTAGGATCACACAGAGTACAATTTACTGGGGACTTACACACAGAAGGCATGTGTCAGGTAGCAGAGACAGGAGGACCCCTGCACCCCAAAGCAGGAAGAAGAGGTTTATATGCTAAAGTAGACAATGACAGGCTGTGGCCAACCGGAATGTACCTGGCCTTTGTCAAAACCTATTAATATGTCCAGTGTCAGTTCAGAAACAGTCTGAACATAGCCGGGCGTGGTGGCGCACGCTTGTAATCCCAGTACTTGGGAGGCAGAGACCGACCGGAGGATCCGGGTTCGCGGCCAGCCTCAGCCACTTAGTGAAGCCCTCCGCAACTTAGTGAGAACCAGCTTCAAAATAAAGTATAAAAAATAGGGCTGGGGGTGTAGCTCGGAGGTAGAACGCCCCTGGGTTCCATCCCCAGTACCACAAAAAAACAAAAAACAAACAAACAAAAAAAACCAGTCTGAACATCAGAGGCCAGCACCACACACTTGGCCGACTCTTTATTTTTGGTACTGGGGATTGAACCCAGGCATTCTACCTCTGAGTAATACTCCCAGCCCTTCTTATTATTTTTTGCTTGTTTGTTTGTTTTTGTTTTGAAACAGAAGTTGCTGAGGGTCTTGTTAAATTTCTGAGACTGGCCTCGAATCTGCGATCCTCCTGTCTCGGCCTCCCAAGTACTGGGATCACAGGCCTGCGTTACCACCTCTTTCGAGCATTCTTGGTGATGTGCATTCTTCCTGAGTCCATCCACTGGAGGAAGGCTGCCCCTCATCCTAGGAAACCTACACATACAGATTCCCCCACCCAGACAATCAGGGGAATAGAAATATAGAACATTCTTTATCCATCTGGTTTTCAATAATGAAGCAGAAGTAGAAACCATTTGAGCAATGAGTATCCCAGGGGAAGTGGAATTAAGAATTGAGCTTTGATGGCTCCTGAAACACAGGCCATCCCTGGGGGATTTTGGTGAGGCAGACAATATGTTGTTTGTGCAGAAAATGATGCATGGTTCTCAGACCCTGGCCACAAAGAGTCCCTAGAGGGCACATTATTGGCCCTAGAATGAAAAAGGTATTTTCCATCCTTTGTTTTCCTTCCTCTTCCCTCAAGCTTTGTTCAGGGTTCTGAATCTATCGTCTCTATTGTTTTATTTTTTTCGGTACCGGGGATTGAACGCAGGGGCGTTCTACCTCCGCGCTACACCCCCGGCCCTATTTTTTTATACTTTATTTTGAAACCGGGTCTCACGAAGTTGCGGAGGGCCTCACTAAGTAAAGAGAGAGAGAGAGAAAGAGAGAGAGAGGGAGAGAGAGAGAGAGACAAGGAGAGAGAGAGAGAGAGAGAGAGAGAGCTGAGGCTGGCCGCGAACCCAGATCCTCCGGTCTCCGCCTCCCAAAGTACTGGGATTACAAGCGTGCACCACCATGCCCGGCCTATCGTCTCTATTGTTAAAAAATATATCTGATTTTCCTTAATTATAGACGTTGGGAAGAGGAAGGTGGAGGATTTTCTGAGATTTCTTCCTCTTCTGAAGGTCTGCACCTCACTGGTAAAGACAAGAGGTCCCAGCTGGGCACGGTGGTGCATGCTTGTAATCCCAGTACTTGGGAGGCTGAGCCAAGAGGATCCCAGGTTTGAGGTCAGTGTGCCGTAATTTAGTGAGACCCTGTTTCAAAATAAAAAATAAAAAAGGGCCGGGCGTGGTGGCGCACACTTGTAATCCCAGTACTTGGGAGGCTGAGACAAGGAGGATCCGGGTTCATGGCCAGCCTCAACTACTTAGTGAGGCCTCTGCAACTTAGTGAGACCCTGTTTCAAAATAAAGAATAAAAAAATAGGGCTTGGGTATAGCTCGGAGGTAAAATGCCCCTGGATTTATTCCCCAGTACCAATAAATTAATAGATTAATTAATTAATTAATTAAAAATTTTAAAGGACGGAGGGTATATCTCAGAGGTGGAGGGCCCCTGGGCTCAATCTCCAGTAACACACACACACACACACACACACACACATACACACATGTCCCTGACTGTGTCACCTGATGCTGCATAAAGCTACCTGTCCCCAGACTCACCTGTACACTCCCTGCCCGGCAAGAATGGCCCACCCTGGCCTTTTGGCTTGTTGAGTTGCTAAGGTATTTCTCTTAGCAGGCTGGAGGTGACTACACCCTTTTATGAAGGTGGACACGGCTCACCGGAATGTGTGGTGTTCTAGCGAGTAGCTAGATTAGAAGTACCCATTTCAACTGGGGCTGGGCAGCTGCCCAAGTTCCAGAAAACCAGAAATGTCAAAACAACAGTCAGCTTAGGACTTCTGGTTGTGCCAACTCTGCAAACCACATTCTGTCCCCCGGCAAGAGCGCACATTTGCTACATATCTTCGAAGAGTTTGTTCATTTGTCATGTGTAGGTTCATTTGCTATTTTAGTCATACTCTGTAAAGAAAACTAGACTTTATTTTGTGTAATTACTTGGGGATTTATTAAACCATAGTCCTTAGAGTTGCTATAGGAGCTGATGTGGAGATTCAAGAAAGCACAGTTCACATGTCCTAACGATGGTGCCACAGAAAATGTCACCCATCTGTCTGGAATCTATAAGAATAATTGGAGAGGGTGACTCGATTCTCGAGTTCTTCATTTCTAGGACACTGCAGACTTCCCCCAGTAGGTTCCTGGGTGGTACAGCAGCTAATTCTGGCCCTGTAAGCTTGGGTGGTTTGAGACGAAGGGATCAAGGCTGTGCCTGTGCCCCGCAGCCACATCTCAGTGGCAAACAGAAGGGACTCTGGGGACAACCCTGGGCTAGCCCGTCTGTAGCTTAGGAAATAACCCAGGTGCGTTTCCTTAGACGGTGAATGTTAGGTAGTTGTATTGGAGATGAGGGGGGCAGGGGAAGGAATCAAACAGCGGGTCTGGCCAGCTCTTTTGAGAAGACATACTAAGATCTCCCTCCCAGCTGCAATTGTCATTTTAGACACACTCCTCCTTCCCTGGGGCTCACTAAGGCACCCGCAGGAAAGTTTCCAACACAGCGAGAACAGCCCAGGTGCACTAAGCTACGGTGCAAAAAGAGATGTTGATCAAATGCACGTACATGACGGGGAAGGTTTCCAGACTGAACGAGAGAGCTCGTGATTTTCCACTTCTGGAAATGGACCGTTCCAGACCCCTTCTCTGAAACGTACCCCTTTATCACAGCCCTCTCTTCATCTGTACCCACACTTCCCTAAGTAAGCCTCTTATAGTCCCCGATCCACACTTTTCCATTTGCAATCTTTCTCTCAGGAAGCAAGGACCAAGGGTGGGAGATCACCGCCCTATAATGTTTATTTCTAGGAAAGATTATCGCGCTATACCAGTGAATACCGAGAGCTGAAGGCACAGTCGAAGGCACCGGTAGCTGAAGGCATCCTCGTGGCTCTGTGGCAGTGCTGAATATGGTGCTGGTAATCTCATCTGCACCTGCAGGTGTGTCGTCCTGTCTCTGCGAAGGGGAAACTCATGTGATGTCCCCTCCTTCCTGAGGTTGGTCACTAACCCCATAGAGAGATGCCAGAAGCTTGGGGGCAGGGGTGGGGATTTCAACACTCATGTTTTAATTTTTAATTCTTTTTTTGTGGTACGGGGATTGAACCCAGGGGCATTCTACCTCCAAGCTACACCCCCAGCCCTATTTTTTTTTACTTTATTTTGAAACCGGCTCTCATGAAGTTGCAGAGGGCCTCACTAAGTAGATGATGCTGGCCACGAACTGGGATCCTCCAGTCTCCACCTCCCAAGTACTAGGATTACAAGCGTGCGCCACCACGCCCAGCTTAACACTCATGTTTTGACATTAGGAGTGAGTCAGGGACCACCAGAGGGACAAAGGGCAAATGCTCTCCTGGGCCTTAACTCCATGGCTTGTTAGCTATCCAAAGCTGGGTATGTGCCTCTAGCAGTCTTACCGCTTCAGAGACCAGGTGCATCCTTGCGGACAGGATTCTCTGCCGGGACTCTCCAAAGACAACAACATAAAGAGTAAAACTATCGAGGAGTCACCAAACAGCAAGTTCCTGGGATGACCCTTAGGACCCTTAACTTGTTGTGGTCATGGTTTGTGTTTTCTTCTGTTCCCCACCTCTGCGTTCTCTTCATGGGCCACGGGAACTCCTTATCACAAAGCAAAGATGTTTAGACAGGAAGCGGCATCAATATAAAAGCTAATAACTGGGCTGAGATTGGCTTCCTCAGAAGTTAATATACCCTCACAGGAAATGAAAAAACAAAACAAAACAAAAAAAACACCTTTCGAAATGTGCTAAGCCAATTAACATTCCTAAAACCCTACCCCCCTCCCTTTGCTAACAGCCCTCTCGCCTGAATAAAACTAGCTCTGGCCTTTGTCCTGGAAGCCAGCTTGATCTCTCTTGGCTAGTGCTGTGTCTCCCCTGGCTCAAGCAGGAAGTCCCAACAAAGAGTCTTGCTGCCTGGTGTGGTGCCACACACCTGCAATCCCAGAACTTGGGAGGCTGAGACAGGAGGCTGGTAGGTGAGAAGCCAGCATGCCGTAACTGAGACCCTGTTTCAAAATAAAAATTAAAAAAGGGCTGGGGGTCTAGCTCAGAGGTAGAACACCCTAGGGCTCAATCCCCAGTTTAAAAAAAAAAATCTTCCCCTCATAGTTGTGCCTCTGATTCTGGGCTGGTTTCCAGAAGAGTGACACAACTTCAAGCTCAGTGGCTCTCAGACTTTGGGAGTGTGTGTGTGTGTGTGTGTGTGTGTGTGTGCGTTAGTGTGTGTGTGTGTTACTGGGGATTGAACCCTGAGCAGTAACAGAGAGGGGGCAGGGAGAAAGGCTGTGGTTCTGAGCTGCAACCCCAACCCTATTTTATTTTTTATTTTGAAATTTTCTCCCTAAGTTACTGTGCTGGCCTTGAACCTGCAATCCTCCTGTCTCAGCCTCCTAAGTAGATTTTAGGGATTTGACCAGAAAAACTTGCAAAGTGAATTTGGAGGACTGACTTAGATGTACCTCTTCAAGACAACCTTACTCCTACAGTTGTCACAGGAATCACGAAAAGTCTACAATTTTGTGAAGAGTCTGTGAAGAGTCTAAAGAATGTGGAAGATTCTAGACCAGGCACTGAGGAGTCCCGGACATGACCATGGTTCATGTAAGGTTGTAACCTCTTGCTGCTTCTGTCTGCTCACCTGCAGAATGGGGAAACTGAGGCCTGGGGAAAGGATTCACTACTTGTGGGTCAAATGAGATAGCAGACACCAAGAGCCCTGGTCTGAGCCGGGTGTGGTGGCGCACGCTTGTAATCCCAGTACTTTGGGGGGCAGAGACCGGAGGATCCGGGTTTGCGGCCAGCCTCAGCTCTCTCTCTCTCTCTCTCTACTTAGTGAGGCCCTCCGCAACTTTGTGAGACCCGGTTTCAAAATAAAGTATAAAAAATAGGGCGGGGCGTGTAGCGCGGAGGTGGAACGCCCCTGGGTTCAATCCCCGGTACCGCAAAAAAAAAAAAAAAAAAAAAAAAGAGCCCCGGCCTGGCACCCAGCAGCTCTTCGCAGCCGCCCTTCTGCCTCCTCAGCTCGCCCCTTCTTCTCTGCCCCTGGCCCCTTCTGCCTCTGTCCCTCCCCCTGTCTCTTAGCCATGTGTCGATCCTTGCCCCATCCCTCCACCCGGCTGAGTGCCAGGGAAGCCATCTCCAGAGTCCTGCCAGCCTCCTACCTCTCGGAGTCCCTTCTCTGCCCCTAACCTGTCTGGGTGCTCCAGGGAGTCCTGGGGACCCGACGTGCCCGGCTCCCCCTCAGGCTCAGCAGTGGCCAGTGGCAGGTGGTGATGTGGGTGGTGGGCAGGGGCAGTGGACACAGAGGTACCCAGTGGGGGCACCCTGCCCCGCCTCCCACTCTGACACCCCAGGCCCAGGCCACCGCTGGCCACCCGCCTGTCACTTGGCCACCGTGCCTCCCAGAGGAATAAGAGCTCGTTAAGTAGGATAGTATAGGAAGTGGAGCCCGTGGCAGCTTCTCACTGTAAATGGCAGCCGCAATTCCTGAGCCACGTGGAGACAGACAGGTGGGTCCTGTGTCCCTCCCGTCTACCTCCTCCCCACCAAAAAGCACCATGCCTCCAAATGAGATTTCTTTCTCCCTAAAGAAAACAATTCTGTCCACTCTGTTCTTACTTTTTTAACCTCCCCTGGTTGTCAGGACTGAAAACCCTTACTTGGGCCGGTTCATTGTTTTCAGATTCAATTGAGCACAGGGGATGGGGAAGGTGGGTGGCCCCCAGAGGCAGAGCTGGGCCTCCTCGGCCTGGCAGGGCTCTGCTCTGGGACCACTCGAGGTCATGATGATGATGGTGATGATGATGACGACGACGATGATGACAACGTCAGGGGCTATGGTGGCGTGAACATTTATACATAGCTCATCTAATCCTGAGAAGTCAATAAATACATTAGTAGCCCCATTGGAAAGATGAGGAAACTGAGGCCCAGAGAGGTTAGTAATATGCCAAAAGTCACACAGCTGGTGAGTGGGGAAGCCAAACGGAATGAAAGCGGAGGAGTCTAGAGCTATTCATTTGGGTTCCAAGATGGCAGAAAGGATGAGACCTGGGGTCAGTTTCCTCCAGTGGAAATACTAGCACCTTCCAGCCTATGACACAGGGCTATGTGAGTATTTCCAGGAGACGAGGGGAAGGAGGACGCTCTGCAAACTGCAAAGGTCAGCCAGGCCTGGTGGTGTATACCTATTGCCCCAGCTACTTGGGGGGGAGGCTGGAGGATGCCTTGAGCCCAGAGCTCAGGACCAGCCCGGGCAACATAACGAGACCTGGTCTCTTCAAAAATCAAAAAGAAAGTGCAAAGGTCTTACCGTCAGGGGCACAGCTTCTGAGTTGGGAGCCTCAGTCACACTAGGAATAGATGCGTGTTTCTTTTTCTTTTTTTTTTTTCTTTTTTTTGCGGTACTGGGGATTGAACCCAGGGGCGTTCTACCTCCAGGCTACACCCCCAGCCCTATCTTTTATTCTTTATTTTGAAACAGGGTCCCACTAAGTTGCAGAGGGCCTCACTAGGTAGCTGAAGCCGGCCGAACCTGCGATCCTCCTGTCTCAGCGTGCGCCACCACGCCCGGCAGCCACTGTTTTCCTTAAGGTATAATTCATCTTTTCTGTTTTCCAGTAGATTGGGATCTCCTGCAGAGCCTTGGTCATCTTGACCCCCTCCCCACTGGGAAAGGGATGGAGGTGGGCTCGGACTGGGACTGTTAGAAATAAATTTCCATGGTGTCCTAAGAAAAGACACACAGCCAAGTGACTTTACTTTTTGCAAAAGGGGATCCTGCCACCAATACAGTCAGGTGTGCAAGAACAAAATGGCGGTAACCTGCCGGGTGTTTTATTCCTAACGTGAAGCTCCTGCGCTGTACTCCGATGGGTGGGAGCCTAATGTCTCAATCTTCACATGACTGGCTGGTCCGCTGTCTCTGGGATGAAGTGCATGGACCCACGGCCTCCTTTCCCCCAGGACTTCCCCTCCCTCCCTTTTCCTGCCCCCACAGGTACAGACTCCACAGGGCAGGTGCCTGGAGTTGGCAAGAGGGGAGCAGAAGGGCGAGTCGCCTCTAGCCTCCTCCTCCTATTCTAGGCTGTATTTTTCTCTCCTTGTGTGCCTGCCACCATGCTCATGTTCACTGTGGAATTATTTGCAACAGGTGGGGTGCCCCTGCACCCGCCTCATCCTCAGAAGGCTTGGGGTTAGGCATTGCAGGAGTGGCTACAGAGCTGGGGAGGGGTGGGGGAGGCTAGGTTCCAGGGCTGGCTGTCGAGGGACCCTGAGCCTCATCCTCCTTCCCTTCCAAGTCCTACTCAAAACGAGGATGGAGCGGGGACCTCAACAGCAACTGGGAGAAAAGTGGGAATGTCATGGAGCCTGCTTTTGACCCTGGCAGCTAACAGGCTGACATTTTTTCTTCCTGTCTTTCCCTCCTGCTCCTCTTCTTCTCCACTTAATAAATAATGGGCTCTTACCAGTTTGCTGACCAGAAGAGTAAAGACTGGGCACCTGGGGCCTGTGAGCCTAAGAAAGAACCAACTCAAGGATGGCTTCGACATAAATATTGTCTCTTCTGACAAGCCCACATGACTCTGAAGAGCTAACTCTTAAAAGGAACTTGAATCCTTTGTTTGGGGAGGATCCAGGATTTGATTCTGAACTCTTAAGTTCTATGGCTTCTCCGGTTTGCTAACAAATCAATAAATTTCTTTTCCTTCTTCCCAAAGGCTTGTCCCAATTATTTGATTCAGCAAATTGGGGTGGGTACTGAAATATGGTTACAGGAAGGATCCTATTATGTATTTTTTTTTTTTTTTTTGCGGTACTGGGGATTGAACCCAGGGGCATTCTATCTCCAGGCTACACCTTCAGTCCTATTTTTTATTCTTTTTTTTTTTGCAGTACCGGGGATTGAGCCCAGGAGTGTTCTACCTCCGAGCTACACCCCCGGCCCTATTTTTTATACTTTATTTTGAAACCGGTCTCACGAAGTTGTGGAGGGCCTCACTAAGTAGCTGAGGCTGGCCGTGAACCCGGATCCTCCAGTCTCTGCCTCCCAAGTACTGGGATTACAAGCGTGCACCACCACGCCCGGCCTTATTTTTTATTCTTTATTTTGAAACAGGGTCTCACTAAGTTGCGGAGGGCCTCACTAAGTAGCTGAGGCTGGCTGCGAACCCGGATCCTCCGGTCTCAGCCTCCTAAGTACTGGGATTATAAGCGTGAGCCACCACGCCCAGCTCCTACAATGTATTTCTGACCACTCATACGTCCCTGAAAATCTGGAGTGAGACTTTGGGTCAGTAAAGTAAAGAAGTGTCCTGAGGTCTTAACAAAAGACTAACAAAAACCATTTCTCCTGTGTGGACAACACACCCTCTGGGGAACCTAAAACATTTGTTTAAAAAAGAAAAATGGCCGGGCGTGGTGGCGCACGTTTGTAATCCTAGTACTTTGGGAGGCAGAGACCGGAGGATCCGGGTTCGCGGCCAGCCTCAGCTCTCTCTCTCT
>PVJS01026262.1:0-27154 GCA_004027185.1 Glis glis | reverse complement strand
TCCCAGTACTTTGGGAGGCGGAGACCGGAGGATCCGGGTTCGAGGCCAGACTCAGCTCTAGCGCGTGCGCCTAGAGCTAGAGACGCACCTAGTGCATCTCTCTCTCTCCCTGTCTCTCTCTCCTTAGTGAGGCTGTCCGCAACTTCGTGAGACCCGGTTTCAAAATAAAGTATAAAAAAAAAAAATAGGGCCGGGGGTGTAGCGCAGAGGTAGAACGCCCCTGCGTTCAATCCCAAGTACCGCAAAAAAAGAAAGAAAGAAAGAAAGAAAACTGGGAATGGATCCACCATATGATCTAGCTATACAACTCCTGGGTATCTTTCCAAAGGGACTGAAATCAGAATATTATAGCAATACATGCATATCCATGTTTATAGCAGAAAAATTCACAATAGCCAAATTATGGAACCAACTCAGATGTCCATCAACACAATGAATGGACTACAAAATTATGGGATATACACACAATGGAATTCTACTCAGCAAGAAAGAAGAACAAAATGATGTCATTTGCAGAAAAATGGATGTACTTGGAGAACATTATGTTAAGTGAGATTAGCCAGTCACAGCAAGTGAAGGGCCATATGTTTTTTCTCATGTGCAGAAACTAGGGAGTAATTAATAAGAGGGACTTTAGATAATGGAGGAGAAACTCCAGTGGAGCCAGGGAGGTGGTTTTGGGGAGAGGGGAGAAGGAGAATTAATGAAGGAAACACACTGCAATTATGTACATATGTGAGAATACCAATGCCAATCTCAATATATTGTATGGGGAAGGGGGATAGTGGGGGGGAGCCGGGGGAGGGAAGCCCACAAAATGCTGGGTGCATGTATGTCACTATCACTATGAACTACATCATGATGTGAGACTACAATGTACCAATATAAAAATAAAAAATAAAAAATAGCCAAATTCTGGATGTATTTTGAAATTAGAATATATGTGTGTTCTGAATATTGAAGAAGAAGAGGAGTCAAGGTTAACACCAAGGTTTTGGCTTGAGCCTTAGAAGGACAGAATGACCACTTTGTGAAATGGGAGACTGAGGTTTCAGGAGGGGCAGGTTTGGGGAGTGGTTTGAGATAAACAGCTGGTTGGAGGCAGGTACATTTGCAATATAGATTAGCCATCCAGACAGAGTGGCCAAACAGACCTGAACTTCATGGATTGAGTTCAGACTGGAGATAGTTATTTGGGAACCACTGGCATACAGGTGAGAATTAAAGCCAATAAAGTTGATGAGATCATTTAGGGAAGGCTCCTGGGCAGAGAAGGAAAGATATCCCAGGACTGAGCCCCGGCACTTAGGTATTTAGTTTGGGGAGAGCAGGATCAACAAGTAAAGCAGACTGGAAAGAAGTAACTAGAAAAGTGTTAGGGAAACCAGGCAAGTATGGTGTCTCAGAGGCCAAGTGCAGGAAGTATTGCAAGGAGAGTAGAGGAGCAGCTAGGAGCAGTTGCTGTCACAGGCCTATGCGGGAGAACTCAGCACTGAGCTAATACTATGATAGCACACTGTGTTCCTACAGTGCACACTGATGCAGAAGAAAGGAGGCCACTTCAGGATCAAAGTCCTTGAGTGGGTGAGAGGTTGTGGGATTCAGTGTTCAAGGCTCAACTAGCTTTATTTCCAGTTAAGAAGCAAACCAGGGAGAAAATCCCCAAATCCGGAAGCAGAAGGCTATTTGAGCAATAAGAAAGAATATACTGAGAAAACTGTAAAATCTGGAATGAGGCTGTAAATTTCCTTGCCTGGGGAGTTATTTCAATTGTTAGAGGTAATGCATAAATAATATGATGCTTTTCCATTGAGAGTGGGGTGGGACACTCCTGTTGGATGCTAAAGTTCATCTCATTATTTAATATACAATTAAGCTTGTCTATCAATCTCTTGGTAGAGTGCAAAAAAGGAAAGAAAGAAACAGAAAATTTTTGAGCAGCAAGAAAAAAACCTTTAGATTTCAGCAATTTTTTATTGTCATTGTTTCATAAAACCAAATTCAATGGGTTATTCTTTTGTAAGTCTAGTGCAAGGCCAAGTTGGAAAGAGAAACCCAAAGCAAAGCCTATGGAAGTTAATGTTCCAGACACGCATTCATTTATAGTAAAAGAATAAAATGACCCAGTGTTTGGCAATTCACCTTCTATAATAATGAGTATTGAAACTCGCAGTTTGCAGAGACCTTGTAAGTTGGTGGCATCTCTGTTGTTCGGGAGGGGGGCGTCCTGGCCTCCCTCCCTGTGTCCACTCTGTCCTGCTCTGGGCAGAGCCCTGTAGGAAGCTCTGTCATTTTCTGGACCTCCCCTGTGACCAGAGGCCAGCTCCCACCCACCCACCTGCCTACCTTCCAGCCTGCTGCATCCCTGCAGGCGCAGAGCAAACTTTCTTGGGCAACAGCCCCAAAACTTGTGGGCCCCGGGTGGGCACCAGGACAGGCTGCTGCGTTTCCACTGTGCACTCATGTGCGGTGTCCCCGAATGCGGGGGGTGTGGGGGAGGCGACGGACCCTGCTTGGCATGCAGTGGCAGTGGCTGCTAATTTGTGCAGGACACGCTTGTGGGTCGCGGGCGTCGGGGCGTGGAGCCGCGGGTACCCACGAGCCCTGGCCACCCGGGCTGACCCAGTGCAGTGGCCTGGGCACCGGGTGGGGAGCGGCACCTACTTGCAGGCTCCAGAGGGAGCCCCACAGATTGCAGAGAGGTCGGGCATGCCCTGTAGTTGGTACCTGGCCTCAGGGACCTGAAGTGCTGCCAAGAGGTCCCTGCCCTGCCACCCGTGCCCCGCGCTGGGATGGGGTCATGTGCGCGCGCCCCTCGTGGGGCTCTTTGGGTATTTGGGGAAATTGTTACCTGGCTGGACGCACGGGGCGTGGAGCGGGTTGACGCTCGGTCGCCAGTGGGAGGATTGGGGAGGGGTCGGACCTAAGGATGCACGGGTTTGCCCTGGAGTTGGTGGGACTGCGCTGGGCAGCCTGGGACACGCGCAGTCCTGTGCCCCGCGTGAGAGTTGCACGGGAGGGAGCCCCGATCATGGTGCACAGTGAGTGGTACGGGGACCTCTTGGCAGAGCGGGGTGGCGCTGGGTCTCGGGTGGGATGGTGGGGGAGGGGCGAACCGACGGACGCGCGGGGCGCCGCGGGGTTGGTGGGTCTGCACTGGGGAGCTGGGGACACGGGCAGCCCTGTGCCCAGCTTGAGAGTTGCCAGGGAAGGAGTCTTGATCCTGCTGTGCTGTGGCAAGGGCGATGCTTGCAGTGCGCAGAGAAGTGTAAGTTGGTGGCATCCCCACCGCACAGGGGGCGGCCTGGCCTCCCTCCCTGTGTCCCTGTCCCTCCCACTGCAGGCAGCGCGCTGTTGGAAGCTCTGTCATTTTCTGGACCTTCCCTGCGACCAAGGCCAGCCCCCACCCGCCTGCCTGCCAGCCGCGCCCCTGCCGGCCCCGGGCAAACTTTAGCTGGCAGGGGCTCCACGCCTTGTGGGCCCTGTTGGGCGCCAGAACGGGCCTCTGCGTGTAGTCTATGTGCGCTTGTGCAGCGTCTCAGAATGGGCGGCGGCGGCCGACCCTGCTAGGCCAGAGTTGTCAGCCGCGGCAAATTTGTGCGGGGCGCACTCGTGGATCGCTGGCGGCGGGGCGCGGAGCCGGTGCAGCGGCCTGGGCACCGGGCGGGGAGCTGCACCTACTTGCCTGCGCCAGGTGGGAGCCCTGCAGATGAGGCGAGCTAGGTCGTGCCCTGGAGTCCATACCTGGCCTCAAGGACCCAGAGTGCCTTTAACAGGTCCCCGCCCGCCACTGGAACGGGGGCTATGTTCACGCGCCCCTGGCGCACCCCTCGCTGGAATGGGGCCCTGTTCGCGCGCTCCTCGCGGGGCTCTTTTGGTATTTGGGGAAGTTTTTACCTGGGCCGGACACGCGGGGCGGGGTGCGGGTTGGCGCTCGGTTGCAGGTGGGAGGGTGGGGGAGGGGCGGACAGGCTGACGCGCGGGCGATGCGGGGTTGGTGGTCTGTGCTGCGGAGCCTGGGACACGCATAGCCCTGTGCCCCGCGTGAGAGTTGCCAGGCAGGGAGCGCCGATCTTTTTCTGTGGTGGCACGAGGGCCACTTGCAGTGTGTAGAGAAGTGTGAGTTAGTGGCATCCCTGCCTCTCCGGGTGCAGCCTGGCCTCCCTCCAAGTGCCTCCTTCCCTCCTGCTGCGGGTGGTGCGCTGTTGGAGGCGCTGTCATTTTCTGGACCTTTGCTGCGACCAGCGGCCAGCCCCTGCCCGCCTGCCTGCCCGCATGCCCGTCAGTCGGTCCGCCTCACCCCTGCCAACCTGGAGCAAACTTGCAGGGGCAGCGGCTCCGCGTCTTGTGGCCCCTGGGAGGACGCCAGGACGGGTCTCTGCGAGTCGTTCATGCGCGCCTGTGTGCCGTCCCCGAATGGATGGCGGCGGACCCCGCTTGGCCAGCGGCTGTGGCGCCAAATTTGTGCGGGGTGCGCTCGGGGATCACGAGTTGCGGAGGGCGGGTCCCCAGGCACCCCAGGCTCCCGGGCTGGCCCGGGGATCAGCACCTCCTTGCTGACCCAGGAGGGAGCCCTGCGAATGGCGGCGAGCTTGGGCGTGCCCTGGAGTTGGTCCCGGGCCTCAGGTACCCAGAGTGCTGCCAGCAGTTCACCGCCTCGCCACCGTTGCCCGCGCCGTTATGGGGCCTTGTGCGCGCGCCCCTCACAGGGCTCCGTCGGTATTTCGGGAAGTTGTTGCCTGGCGGGACTCACATAGAGTGGGGCGGTGTAAGTTGGTGGCATCCCTGCCGCTCTGGGTGCATCCTGGCCTCCCTCCCTGTTTCCCCGTCCCTCCCGCTGTAACCAGCGCGCTGTCGGAAGTGCTGTCATTTTCTGGACCTTCAATGCGACCAGAGGCCAGCCCCCACATGCCCGCCCGCCCGCCCACCGCGCCCCTGCCGGCCCGGAACAAACTTTTGCGTGCAGTGGCTCCGCGCCTAGCAGGCCCCGGGTGGGCGCCGGACGGGCCGATGAGTGTAGTCTGTGCGCATGTGTGCGGCGTCCGCGAATGGGCCATGGTGGACTCCTCTTGGCTGGTGGTGGCAGCGGCTGCAAATTTGTGCAGAGCGCCCTAGGGGTTCGCGGGCGGCGGGGCACGGAGTCCCCGGTCCCCACGCATCCTGGCCACAGGGGCTGACTCGGTGTAGCTGCCTGTGCACCGTGCGGGGAGTGGCACCTACTTGCTGGCGCCAGGAGGGAGTCCCACAGATGGCGGCGAGCTGGGGTCTGCCCTGGAGTTTGTACCTGGCCTCAGGGACCCAGAGCGCTAACAGTCCCCACCAGCCACCCTCGCCCCACGCCTGTATGGGGCCTGTGCGCGCGCCCGTCGCGGGGCTCTTTCGTTATTTGGGGAAGTTGTTACCTGGGCTGGACGCAAGGGTGTGGAGCAGGGTGGCTCTCGGTCTCCCGTGGGAGGGTGGGGGAGTGGGCGGACCGATGGACACGCTGGGCCGCCACGAGGTTGATGGGTCTGCGTGGGGTGCCGAGGACACGCGCAGCCCTGTGCCCCGCATGAGAGTTGCCCGGGAGACAGTCCCCATCGTGCTGCATGGTGGCATGGGCGCCACTTGCAGTTTTCAGAGACATGTAAGTTGGTGGCATCCCTGCCGCTCCAGGTGCTTCCTGGCCTCCCTCCTTGTGTCCCCTTCCCTCCCGCTGCGGACAGCGCATTGTCAGAAGCCCTGTCATTTTCTTAATCTTCCTGCAACCATAGGCCAGCCCCCACCTGCGTCTTGTCCGTCCATGGGCCGGCCCCTTCTGGCCTGGAGCAACATTTCAGGGCAGCGGCTCAGCTATGCCAGCGGTGGCAGTGACTGTAAATTTGTGCGGGGTGAGTTCAGGGATTGCCAGCAACGGGACTTGGAATTGGTACCTGTCCTCCAGTCGGGGCCAGCGGCTGCCCCACCTCCGTGCCCCCAGCGCCCCAAAGTAAACTTGCTTGGGCGGCAGCTCATTGTCTGGACGGTTGCTGTGGCCAGTTTATATGTTAATATAACTATAAACTTTAAGCTTTTGTTTAGGTTGAATGTTACCACTATGTATCCCTAATTATTTTAAAGGTGTTCCTATAAATGAACTAATATCAGTACCCTAATGCAGCAGTCATGATGTTTATCTTGAGTTAAGTAAGAGTGACCTGAATTATCAGGTAAGACTGTGCGAACTTCTCATGGATCATGTGTGTAAATATAGGTTTTCATTTCCTGACAGGTCTTTCTTTAATTTGGTATTCTAATTCCTGAGAGCCCAGTAGTTAAATAGGTGTGGCCCACTTATTTATTTATGAGTTGAGGAACTTTAATACAAAGTTATGATGTATGTAATTGTAGCATAGAGCATTACTTAAAAGTGTCTTATAAATTGAAAGCATCAATCACTTAAGATGGCCCTGATCTAAAAGCATGGGAAATATTTGCTTAATACTTTTATGTTTTCATCCTTTTCCAAGTCTCCAGTATTTTTGAAGTTCCATACCTTTCTATGTTTGCAATTTTAGTGGCTTTGAAGCATGTGGTGAGAAGCTTCTATTACATTTGGGATGATATTTTTGAAATGACAGCCTAATTATTTCTCATAGTTGTGTTTTTATAGCCCCCTTCTGCCTTCCCCTGTGTAAGTCATTTCTAAGCACATGATTAGAGCCAGATGTAAACACAGAAGCCATACCATATGGAATTATCTCGTTGGCTACTCATATCTACCTATGTTGAATTGCAGTAGGATAGGAGAAAAATCATGCAGATGTTGGAAGAAGATGCACATTGGAAAGTGCAGTGAGATGTTAGAGGATTTGAAATTGGAGAAATAGTATTTAAGATTGAAAAAGTTTTCTTAATCTTTGCAGTATGACTATTTTATGGGGAAATATATGGTCATTTCTTTTTTTTTTTTTTTGCGGTACCAGGGATTGAACCCAGGGGCATTCTACCTCCGAGCTACACCCCCGGGCCTATTTTTTTTTTTTTGCGGTACCCGGGGGGTTGAACGCAGGGGCATTCTACCTCTGTGCTACGCCCTGGCCGTATTTTTTATACTTTATTTTGAAACCAGGTCTCACGAAGTTGTGGAGAGCCTCACTAAGTAGCTGAGGCTGGCTGTGAACCCGGATCCTCTGGTCTCAGCCTCTCAAGTACTGGGATTACAAGCATGCACCACCACGCCAGGCTATATGTGATCATTTCTAATAGAGATATAAGTTAAAAGTTCATTGCTGAGAGAAAGTTTAAAATTTTTAAACTAGAAAAGTGCCGTGGTTTGGACATATGATAAAATTGGTTTAAAAAACACCTAAAAAAGGGTAAATGTTGTACATATTACTAGGTGGATAGCCACGAAATAAGTCAAAAGTTGTATAGATTGACATATATGTAGTAGAAAAAGTTTTGATGTAACCCTAGTTAAAATGTGTATATGAACTGTGTTATTGTACACAGAGGGGTCATCTAGTTAACATAAAGCAAAGTAGATATAATTTTGCTAGTGCAGCAGTTTTTGAGGATGCACTTGAAGTTTTTATAAAATGATAATAAACTAAAGAGACACATCTTAAAATCATTAAAACTGATCTTTAGGCATTGCCAAAGGAAATAACCTTTCCTTTGGATAAGTTAGGGCTGCATATTGTATTTCTAAAGGAAGCATTCCTAGGAATCAGTCGTACTACATAAAAATTTCCCTTATGGAGTATGTCTGGATTTTAAATTTTATGTAGGTGGGTTATGCTATTTTTTAACCTGAAACTGGGTTGTGTGAAAATACAGCAATATAATATACCACTTAAATGACAAAATACTCTTTAATATATAAAATTTGCCTTAAGTGTGTCTTCAGAGGAAAAAAATTCAATATTTAGAATTTTAGTAATTTTGTTAGATCACATAGATGTAGATAAATTGGAAGACTTCCAAAGGAAGAGCAAAAACAAAAACAAAAAAGCCAAGATCTTGTGTACACTTGTATTATTAGTATGAAACTTCATTAAGTTCTTATTCTTAATGAATGAGAAGTTATTTTCCCTCGTTTATTTTTTCAAACTGCTTATTGTTATTTAGTATGTGTTTCTCTATACACAGAGATTACACTTATCTGTTCATATATAATCTTGTATGGGAATACATCCTGGGCAAAGTGGGCTAGGCATTTTGTCATCCTGTAGATACATAGAGTGCACTTGTACAAAGTAAAATGGCTATGACATCACTAAGCCCCACAATCTTATGGGACCACCTTTGGATATGTGGTTTGTCATTGACCAGACATCATTATGTGGTTCATGACTGTACAGTAATCCCCTCCTATTCACAGGGATTCAAGATGTGCTGCCAGGGCCTTAAATTTTGGATAGTACTGGACCCTATATATAAGGTCCTATTTTTTCCTACACATATATAACAGTGATAAAATTTAACGTATGAATCAAGCACAGAAAGAAATGAATAGCAACTGGTAGTAAAATAGAACAATTGTAGTAAAAGTTATTTAAGACTTATGAATTATTTATTTCTGGAATTTTTATTTAATATTTTTGGACAACAGTTGACTGCAAATAACAATCTGGAAGGTTAAACTGAGGATAAGGAAAAACTATTGCATACATTTCTGCTCATAATTAACATTATGTATTTATTGAGATTTGATACATGGAGTTGGAGGTATAAACTATGGCTGTTTACAGAAGACCTTGTCTGGGAAAACCTTCATCTCTTTTGCAGTGACTACATCTGTGCTAGAATAATTGGTAACAGATGTTTTGAGATCTCTTAATTCCCTCTTCCTTTCCTCTCCCCCATGCATATTTAAAGTTAAATTTGAATGGAATATAAGCCTACAAATTATGTAATTTCTCATGTTTATTGTTGTATTCTATATTGAAAGTCCTGTTTCTCTTTTTTAAAATCCCTAATTTCTTGGGAGGCTGAGACTAGAGGATCCAGGTTCGCAGCCAGCTCCAGCTACTTAGTGAGGCCCTCCACAACTTAGCGAGATCTTGTTTCAAAATAAAGAATAAAAAATAGGGCTGGGAGTGTAGCCCAGAGGTAGAATGCCCTTGGGTTCAATCCCAGGTACCACCAATAAATAAATAAATAAATAAATAAATAAATAAATAATTCCTAATTTCAAATTTGTAGATATTTTAAATATTCTGATTGCTATTTTATTTTTATAAAATGGATCCCATAGCCAGGTGTGGTGGCACATGCTTGTAATCCCAGTATTTGGGAGGCTGAGCCAGGAGAATCACAGGTTCACGGCCAGCCTCAGTGATTTAGTGACATCCTCCCTCCCTGCGAAAGCAAGTATGTGCTCCTCCCCGCCTGGTGCCCAGTCCATGGCACCATGTCAGCCCGGGTGGCCAGGCGCATGGGGACCCGCGACTCTGCCGCCGCCTAGTGGGGTCCACCGCTGAGATCTCAGGGCGCCTCACATGCGCGCATGGACGACACTCAGCGGCCGGTCCTGGAGCCCGCCCGGGGCCTGTGAAACACGGAGCCGCTGCCCGTGCAAGTTTGCTCTGGGCCGGCTGGGGCAGGGCAGGCGGGCACACAGGCGGGCGGGGGCCGGCCAGCCGCTGACCACAGCGCAAGTCCAGATGATAACAGCGCTGCCGAACAATGCCCTGCTAGCCGCGGAAGGGATGGGGACACGGGGAGGGAGGCCTGACTGTCCCTGAGTGGCTAGGATGCCCCGAAATTACATGTCTCTACAAACTGAAAGCGGCACCTGTGCCACCGCGCACCACGACTGGGGCTCCCTCCTGGGCAACTCTCACGCGGGGGGACAGGGCTGCGTGTGTCCCTAACCCTGCAGCACAGACCCACCAACCCCGCGGCGCCACCCCCCCCCCCCGCGTCCGTCGTTATGCCCCTCCCTCACTCTCCCACCCGCCACCCAGCGCCACCCCGCTCCACGCCCTGTGCTTCTGGCCCAGGTGACAACTTCCCCCCAGACCCAGTGAGCCCCTCAAGGGGCACGCGCACAGGGCCCCATTCCTGTGCAGGGCGCGCATGTGGCGACCTGTTGCAGGTGCTCTGGGTCCCCAAGGCCACATACCAACTCCATGGCATGCCCTAGCTCGCCGCCATCCGCAGGGCTCCCTCAGGGCACCGGCAATAAGTGCTGCTCCCCGCCCGATGCCCAGGTCGCCGCATAGGGTCAGCCCGGGTGGACGAGTTGTGTGGGGACCCGTGGCTCCATGCCCCACCGCCCGCAATCCCTGAGAGCGCCCTGCACGACTTTGCTGCTGCCGCTGGCCTAGCAGGATCCGCCGCCATCTGAGCAGGGTCCACCTCTGCACGTTCGGGGAAGCCGCACACGCGCGCATGGACGACACGCAGTGGTCTGTCCCCGCACCCGCCTGGGGCCCACATGGCGCGGAGCCGCCGCCACTGCACATTTGCTCTGGGCTGTTAGGGGCCCGCTGGCTGGCAGGGGCTGGTTGCTGGCCTCAGTGATGGTCCAGACAATGACAGGGCCTCCAAAAAGTGCGCTGTCCGCAGGAGGAAGGACTGGGACTCAAGGAGGGAGGCCCGCCCGCCCCCAGAGCGGCAGGGATGCCACAAACTTACAGGTCTCTGAAAACTACAAGCGGTGCCAGTGCCACCTCGCACCACGATCGGGGCTCCCTCCTGGACAACTCTCACGCAGGGCACAGGGCTGTGCGTGTCCCTGACCCCGCAGCACAGACCCACCAACCCTGTGGCAGCCCCGCGCATCTGTCGGTCCGCCCCCTCCCCCACCCTCTCACCTGCGACCGAGCGCCACTTGCTCCACGACCTGCACATCCAGCCCAGGTAACAACTTCCCCCAAACCCGAAAGAGCCCCCGCCAGGGGAATGCTCACATGGCCCCATCCTGACGCGGGGCGTGGGGCGTGGGGCGTGGTTGGCACATGGGAACCTGTTGGCAGTGCTCCAAGTCCTGGAGTCCAGGTAGCATCTCCAAGGAAAGCCCATGTTCGCCGCCATCAGTGGGGCTTCCTCCTGGTGCCCGCAAGGAGTGGGTGGGATGCACAGGGTTGCGGGTGGGATGCACAGGGAACACGGCTTTGCACCCTGTCACCTGCGATCCCCGAGGTCGCCCCACATAACTTTGCCGCCGCCACTTCTGCAGGTCTAGCGTGGTGTGCCGCCAGCCTAGCAGGGTCCACTGCAGGGCGCTGGGGGAAGCCAAGCCGCAAACGCGCCCATGGAGGGCATCCAGCGGCCTGTCCAGGCTCCCACCTGGAGCCTGCCAGGTGTGGCACTTCAGCCCGCCCAAGTTTGCTCTGACAGCTTGCTGCTGGCTTCAGGAGGGAACAGAATGCGGGGAGGGAGGCTGGGCTGCCCCCAGAGCAGCTGGGATGCCACCAACTTACAGGTCTCTGCAAACTGCAAGCAGTGCCCATGCCACCGCGCACCACGATCGGGGCTCCCTCTCGGGCAACTCTCACGCGGGGCACAGGGCTGAGCATGTCACTGTCACTGCAGCTTAGACCCACAGAGCTCGAGGTGGCCCGCGTGTCCATCGGTCCACCCTTCCCCCCGCCCTTCCACCCGCGACTGAGCACTTCACGCCCAGTGCCTCCCGCGCACGTAAGAACTTCCCCCAAACCCGAGAGAGCCCCGCAAAGGGCCCGTGCACACGGCCCCAAACAGGCATGGGGCACACGTGGTGGCCGGGTGAGGCCAGGCACTGACTCCATGGCAAGCCTGAGCTTTCTGCTATCCACGGGGCTCCCTCCGGGAGCCAGCAAATAGGGGTGCTCCCCACCTGGGGATCCCTCTGGGACAACTCTCACATGGGGCACAGGGCTGCGTGTGTCCCTGACCTGGCAGCACAGATCCACCAACCCCCCCCATGGCCCCGCGCATCCATCTGTCCTCCCCCTCCTCCACCCTCACACCTGCAACTGAACGCCATGCCGCTCATGTCCCGCAAATCCGCCCAGGTAACAACTTCCCCCCAAACCTAAAGAGCCCCAGGAGGGGCATGCACACATGGCCCCATCCTGGTCAGGCTGCAGGTGGCAGGTGGGGACCTGTTGCCATCCTCTGCATCCTGAGGCCAGGTACCAACTCCATGGCACACTGGAGCTGGCAGCAATCCGTGGGTCTCCCTTCGGGCACCAGCAAATAGGTGCTGCTCCCCGCCCGGTGCCCAGGCCGTGGCACAGGGACAGCTCGGGTGGATAGCGTGTGTGGGGACCTGTGGCTCCACACCCCACCGCTCCCAATCCCTGAGCATGCCCGGCACAACTTTGCTGCGAAAGCCAAGCAGGGTCTGCTGGTGGGCTCTTGGGAAGCCTCACAAGTGCACAGGGACGACAGGCAGTGGCCCATCCAAGTGCAGGCCCCGGGCCTGTGAGGCATGGAGCCACCACACACCCAAGTTTGCTCTGCAATAGCGGGGGCACGGTGGGCGGGTGGACGGGGGCTGGTCGCAGACCTCAGCGATGACCCAGAGAATGACAGGGCCTCAGACTGTTTGCTGCAGGCCTTGAGAGGGACCAGGACCAGGGGAGGGAGGCCCCGCTGTCCCCGGAGCAGCAGGGATGCCACAAACTTATGGGTGTCTGCAAACTGCAAGAGGCGCCCATGCCACTGCGCACCACGGTTGGCGCTCCCTCCCGGCCAACTCTCACGCGGGGCATGGGTTGTGCATGTCTCTGGCACCGCAGCGCAGACCCACCACCCCGCGGCGGCCCCACGAGACCTTTGCACAGCCCCCTCCCCCACCTTCCCACATGCGACCGAGTACCACCCCACTCAACACGCCGCGCGTGTCTGGCCCAGGTAACAACTTCCCCTAAAGGAAAGAACCCCACGAGGGGCGTGCGCACTAGGCCCCATCCTGGCGCAGGGAGCTGGTGGCCTGCAGGAACCTGTTGGTGGCAGTCCAGGTCCCCAAGGCCAGGAACCAACTCCAGGGCACTCCCGAGCTCGCCACCATCCACGGGGCTCCCTCCAGTCGCTGGCAAATAGGTGCCGCTTCACAAAAGGTGCCCAGGTCGTGGCACCGGGTCAGCCCGGGTGGCTGGGGCACGTGGGGACATGCAGTTCCGCGTCCTGCGGCCCATGATCCCGGAGCTCGCCCCGCAGAACTTTGCCGCCACTGCCAGCCTAGCGGGGTCCACTGCCACACTTTCGGGGACATGGCACACGCGCGCATGGACGACAAGCAGCAGCCCCTCTAGGCGCCGGCCAGTGAGGCAAGGAGCCCCCACCAGTGCAAGTTTGCTCTGGGCCAGCAGGGGCACAAAGGTCAGGTAGAGACTGGCAGCTGGCCTCAGTGATGGTCCAACCAATGACAGCGCCTCCAACAGCACGATGCCCGCTGGAGGAGGGACTGGGACACAGGGAGGGAGGCCCGGTGTCCCCCAGGGCGGCGGGGATGCCACAAACTTACAGGTCTCTGAAAACTACAAGCGGCTCCCTTGCCACCTCACACAAGGATTGGGGCTCCCTCCTGGGCAACTCTCACGTGGGGCACAGGGCTGCGCGTGTCCCTGACCCCGCAGCACAGACACACCAACCACGCAGCAGCGGGCATTATCGGCCAGTGATCCTAAGGTAAGCAGGCTGACATCTGGGAAGAGTGAACTTTCAGAGTCTAGTGTGTGTGTTTGTGTGTGTGTGTTTGTGTGTGTGTGTGTGTGTGTGTGTGTGTGTGTGTTTTCTTTTCCACGTACCTGCTAGTGTGTCATGATAAATGTTGAACTAAAAGTTTCCAAGTGCCATCAGCAGGTAAGAGGGTAGGCATTTCAATGGTTTAACCTTCCCCGTTTCAGGGACTGAGGAACTTTGCTGGTGGGCTCCGGCACGACCCCACTATGGCGATTTGCAAGAAGAGCACCAAGAGCCCCCCGGTCCTGAGCCACAAATTTGTCCTGCAGAATCACATGGACATCGTCTCCTGCGTGGTGATGGTCTTCCTGCTGGGGCTCATGGTCGAGATAACAGCAAAAGCGGCTATCATTTCTGTTACTTTTCAGTACAATGTTACCCTCCCTGCAACAGAAGAACAAGCTACTGAATCAGCATATCATTATTATTATGGTATCAAAGATTTGGCTACAGTTTTCTTCTGCATGCTAGTGGCGATAATTATTCATGCCATAATTCAAGAGTATGTGTTGGCACCGGGCATGGTGGCGCACACTTGTAATCCAAGTACTTTGGGAGGCGGAGACCGAAGGATCTGGGTTCGCGCCCAGCCTCAGCTCTTTCTCTCTACTTAGTGGGGCCCTCTGCAACTTCATGAGACCCGGTTTCAAAATAAAGTATAAAAAATAGGGCCTGGGGTGTAGCGCGGAGGTAGAATGCCCCTGGGTTCAATCCCCGGCACTGAAAAAAAAAAAAACAGAGTATGTGTTGGATAAAATTAACAGGCGAATGCACTTCTCCAAAACAAAACACAGCAAGTTTAATCAATCTGGCCATCTTAGTGCATTCTACCTGTTTGCTTGTGTTTGGGGCCCATTCATTCTAATCTCTGAAAACTACATCTCGATCCAACGATCTTGTGGAGAGCTTATCCTCATAACCTCATGACATTTCAAATGAAGTTTTTCTACATATCACAGTTGGCTTACTGGTTGCATGCTTTCCCTGAACTCTACTTCCAGAAAACCAAAAAGGAAGATATTCCCCGTCAGCTTGTCTACATGGTCTTTATCTCTTTCACATTGTTGGAACTTATCTTTTGAACTTGAATCATCTCGGACTTGTTCTTCTGGTGCTGCACTATTCTGTTGAATTTCTTTTCCATATTTCCCACCTGTTTTATTTTAGTGATGAAAAGTATCAGAAAGGATTTTCTCTGCGGGCAGTTCTTTTTGTTTTTGGAAGACTTCTGACTTTAATTCTTTCGGTACTCACGGTTGGTTTTGGCCTTGCAAGAGCAGAGAATCAGAAGCTAGCTTTCAGTACTGGAAACTTCAATGTGTTGGCTGTTAGAATTGCTGTTTTGGCATCCATTTGCATTACCCAATCTTTCATGATGTGGAAATTCATTAATTTCCAACTTTGGAGGTGGAGAGAGCACTCTACTTCTCGGGTGCCGCCTGTGAGGAAGAAATCGACCTTGACCAAGGGCAGGGCTTCTAGGAAAGGGACAGAAAATGGTGTAAATGGAACAGTAACATCAAATGGAGCAGACTCTCCCCGTAATAGAAAAGAGAAATCTTCATAATGAATTATAAACTAATTGATTGATGTCCTCAAAGAAATCTGCTTTTTACTATCGTTGAGCACTAGAGATGTTTCTGTCCTTTAAAATACAGTTTGTGCTTTGATCCTTGCTATTGTACTGTTTCATGCATTTTTAAAAGGGCATTTGAGGGGAGGATGATTACTATAAGTGAAAAAATACTCTAGCTTAGACTAAGCTACCTGCCTTCAGAATAGTTTAGGGACCACTACATATTTTTTTTTAATCTTTGAACATTTTTCTAATGATTTGGGGCGAAAACTATTTGCAAAAATCCTGCATATCAGTGATACTATTTCTTGCACTCACCTATTTTTTTATAATATCAGCAAGGTGACCTGTTCCAACAAGTCATATTTTTTAAGTTAACTTTCAGGGTAAAACAGAAATCCTACAAAGATGACAAACTTTAATATGTTCTCAGTGTTCTCTAATTTTTAGTAATTTTTGTAGCCTTTGCACCTGGAAAAAATAATTTGTAAGATCACCAAAATAATTGTGTGCTTTATTTTATAGGTAACAGCTGTTAGTATTACATCCCCATTTTAAAAAAATAATACCTATGGTTACAACATGTGGAGATTCATTGCCATATATATTGGATCAAAATATCTTATTAACATAAAAGTACTTGTGAAATAAAAACTTTCTTGTGCATTTTCAACACTTATAAACTGTTAATCAGAAAATATTTACTATGAAGAGGAAAATCCAACTTTAATAGCCCCTTTTTGATATATTTACTAATAATGATTCTTAATGGGGCTTGTTATAAGTTTGATATGCACAGCATCTTAGAAAAACATTGTTTAACCTACAAACCCTTTTGAAAAATAATGCCTACTTGATTTATATGTATAAAAAGATGTCAGGTAATTATATTTGGAAAACTAAATGCACTACCTTTAAAGAAATTGAGAATTCAGGTGGATAGTTTTACAAAAGACAATGCTTTATAACTATAGCCTTGGTCCCATCTTTAATTGAGAAACATTTATCTGTATAAAACCTATTTTTGGATATATATATATAATACATTTATGCATATATATATATATATATAATATATATATGTATCTCTACAGAATGGCTCTAAAAAGCATTTGAGTAAAATATTTGGTTCCCTTTTCTGTAATTGTCCTTGAAAATCCTTGTAGATAAATTTGGGTTGTTTGCTGTCTTTACAGTACATGCAGCGCTCCTTTTGGTGTCTTCGCCTTGTTCCCCACTCCTCACTTCTGTCACCAGCTAAATGTTTGTGCCATTTTTGGTGTAAAAGTTGCAGACCCCGCAGGTCTGTGGTTTAAGTTGCCATGCTGCTAGAAAGTTGTGCTTTCTCTTTCCAGCTGTTTACCTACTTCCTGGAAAAAGTAGTAGCTCTCTGTAGCATTATGGAGTTTCAGTGGAACCAAATTTCTGCCGTTAAAAATTGGCATTATATTGAACTATACATTCAGAAATCAATAAAAATAAAAAATTTTACTTTCAAAACAAAAACAAAGTGTGTGTGTAACCCACCGCTAGGAAACCCTGACTCAGGGCTATACACTCTTCCTTAGGATTGGGGCTAGAGGTCACAGTGCATTGCCCAACAGTTAAGGCCAGGCCAGATAATGCCTTAAGTACACTTGCCGTATTCTGGCAGGCAAGTGTCCATGATTTTGAAATTAGAGGAGCCTTGTTTGGTTTGGTCTATAAAAGCAAAAGCCTTGAAGCCTTCACAGATCCTCTTTTCCTTTTCCCTTTGTTTCTCCTTTTTTGGCACGGGGGATTGAACCAGGAGAATAAGTGATATAGGATTACTAGTATTTTCCTTCTCTGTGATATCCATACTTCTCAAAATGTGGCATAATGCATTCATGCTCTTTAGAAATCCTCTTTAGAAAATTCATGCTCTTCAGAAATTTTCCTTGAAGGAAAAGCCCATTTCCTATCCTCTGCCTATACCCAAGGTCGCCAACACAGCCCAGGTGCATGACAAATGCTCAGTCATTGAGAGACTGACCACACCGAATGAGCTTCACAGGGTGAAACCTGTGCAACTGCAGGGTCTCACTAGGTTGCTGAGAGTCTCACTAAATTGCTGAGGCTGGCCTAGAACCTGTAATCCTCCTGTCTCAGTCTCCCAGGACTGGCATTACAGGCATGAGCCACCATGCCTGGCTCTTAAAATTCTTTACACTATTTAAACAGGGGACAGCATTTTCATTATGCACCAGGTCCAGTGAATTATGAAGTAGGTCCTGCACGTTGGATGGACGATGATTCCTCATGTCAATTGTTCCCCTAGGTCCCTTTACTTCTTACACCTTAAGGGCTGATTTAACCTCAATAGCCTGTCCATGGTTCAAAAGCAGCTGCAGACTTGAGCGAGCACAGGTGTGAAGGAAGTGTTTCTATCTCAACTCCTCCTTTGCTGTTAGCTGTGGCACATTTCCTTACCAATAAAATGGGGATGCTACTCCTGGCCTCACAGGGTAACTTTGGTACAGTAAATGAACTGTTCCATGAGGACACAGCCAGTGACAGGCACACAGCTGGTAGCAACAGCCAGATTTCTTTTGAGGCATTGGGGATTGAACACAGGCGTATTAAACCTCCAAGGTATACCCCAGGCCTATTTTATTTTTTATTTTGAAACAGGGCTTCCCTAAGTTGCTGAGGGTCTTGCTAAGTTGCTGAGGCTGGCTACAAAACTGTGATCCTCCTGTCTCAGCCTCTCAAGTCCTGGGATTACAGGCATAAGCCATCATGCCCAGTTTGTATTTCTTTAATAATAACAAACATTCTGGGCACAGTGGTAAATGCCTGTAATCCCAGTACTTGGGAAGCTGAGACAGAAGGATCACAGGTTTGAGGTCAGCCTCAGCAACTTAGCAAGATCCTTTACAAAATAAAAAATAAAATATGGCTGGGGGTGTAGCTCAGAGGTAGAATGCCCCTGGGTTCAGTCCCCAGTACAACAACAACAACAACAACAACAATAACAGCAAACATGAGAAATCCTTAACCAAGTAACAGATAATTAAGTGCCAGAGCAGGCACCTTCCCAGCCTCCTCCTCACACTGTTCCACTGTCACCAGGACACTGTCAGGTCTCTTCGACATTCATCCAGCAGACAGGACATCACCTAAGGGACCTTACCTTGAAGCATCTATCAGATCAAACACTTTCTGCATGTCCACACGCAGGTCATAAACACGTTCCAGATTGTAGCTTGTCTCCCCGGCACTAAGGAGAAATCACAGAACATTTGATCTAAGTGTCATTGTGCTGACAGGAGAGCGACTCTCAAGGTGTAAGGCCTCACGGAGACAGACACGGTCAATTCTCTCAAAGGGACACTTCAGACTCATGGAGAAATGCAGTGTTCATTGCTTGGGCTGCACTGATCAGCCGGAGGCTGCTTTTTACTGTGCAGACAGCATAGACACTGAGGACTCGCTCTTACGCTCATCACCGGAACAAATGCCATTGAATCCACTCTGGCTCACATTTCCTAAGCAATTTCACTCTATCTAATAAAATGTGCAAAGTGTCTACTAAATGACCTGGTCACACTACATTAGAGCAGAAAGCCACTTGGCTTTTCCCATTCAAATACTGCCCAGGGAGAAGAGGAGCCACCGGAAAGCTGACTGAGGACCCCCAACAGGCGCACGCCAATGGCCCCGTGCTCATGGGGGTCCTGGAAAGCACTTTGACTCCCAGTCAAGGAGGGCGGGAACACCTCTGCCAGGGTGGAGTGGAGGCCAGGTATGGCTGAACTGTCTCACAGGGACAGCAGCAAGCATGGTGTGCAGTTATGATTGATCATTCACAAGCCTGTCACTGCTCTCCCTAGTCTGCTGAATTCCTAGTGCAAGGATTATGGCTCTTCACTTCTGCAGCCTCAGGGTCCAGCCTCTGGGCTCAGGGGTACAGTTCAGAAGCTCTCTTTGCTGTTGATTGAGCCTCAGCAATGGCCCTCAACCTCCCAGAGGAGATGCTGGGGATGAAACCCAGGACTTGTGCATGCTAGGCAAGCGCTCTACCACTGAGCTACCTCCCCAGCTACTTTTTCTAATATTGTTGTTGTTGTTGTTATTATTATTATTATTATTAGTAGTAGTAGTAGTAGTAGTAGAAATACTGGTTTTGAACCCAGGGGCATTCTACCTTTGAGCTACACCCCCAGCCCTATTTTATTTTTTAGTTTTGAAACATGGTGTCACTGGGTTCAATCCCCAGTACCAAAAAAATAAAATAAATAAAAATTAAAAGTGTCAGGGGTGTAGCTAGGAGGTAGAATTCCCTGGGGTTCAATCCACAGTACCAAAAATAAATAAATAAAAATTACAAGTGTCAGGGGCGTAGCTCAGAGACAGAATGCCTTGGGGTTCAATCCCCAGAACAACAGCAAAAGAAAAAAATGTAAATTGGAGCTGGTCACAGTGGCATACTTACGTAATCCCTGCTATTGGGAGTCTGAGGAAGGAGACTTACAAGTATGAGGCCAGCCTGGGGCACCGCCCTGACCTTCACTGTGTCCTTGACAACAAGGTCCCCTGACTCAGGTACAGCAGGGTGCAGCAGGTAGGGAAGTAGCCCTTCTTGGGTGTGGGGGCAGCAGTGACAGGAGCCATGAGGAGATGAGCCTGCAGCCCTAGGCAGTTCACTGGTCGCTGGGCAGTTTACTGGTCACTGGTCGAGGCAACCACACGGAATCATGGGAGACACTCCTGGGATCAGCAAGCTAAGAGGCTCTGTGCTTCCATATGAATAAGACATAACCAACTAATGGAAATTTAAGTCCCTCTACCCCACCTCCCAACTTTAGACCAAAAGGAAGACTGCAGTTTAGGTCCTTGAAGAGTGTATATATATAAATATATATACACATATATACATATATACATACATATATACATATACATATATACATATACATATATATATATTTTTTTGGTACTGAATATTGAACCCAGGGGCATTCTACCTCTGGGCTACACCCCCAGCCCTATTTTTTTTGTGGCACCTGGGGATTGAACCCAGGGGCATTCTACCTCCATGCTACACCCCCGGCCCTATTTTTTTAATCTTTATTTTGAAACAGGGTCTCACTAAGTTGCAGAGGGCCTCATTAAGTAGCTGAGGCTGGCTGCGAACCTGGATCCTCCGGTCTCAGCCTCCCAAGTACTGGGATTACAAGCATGCACCACCATGCCTGGCTTGAAGAGTATGTTTGAAAAACCATTCTTCCTTTATACAAACTCCCTACTTACTTAGATGTACCTTGTGCTTGAAAGATTTCTTTGATTCAGAGGCTTTGTAGCAGATCATTTTGAAGCATTCTCTATATGTATGATGCTGGGTTTAGTATCATGTGTTCAAAGTATTTAAGAGGGAAAGAATGAATTTGTCTGTAAAATACAAGGTGGTTTTTTTGTTTCAGGAGACTTTGATTCATGGAGAGCAAGAATCAGAGGCTGAATTAAGATAAAGCAGGGCTTTTTATTCACTGGTGAGACTCAGTGAGCACAGCTCTGGGTCTGAGCCCCTAGCTCAGAACATACCAGTTCCTTTATAATTTGCTCACTTAATTTGTAGAAGGGCGAGGTGAGTGAGAGATTTGTTTTGCCTAGCATAAGCAAGATGCAGAAGCAGAGCAGCAGTTAGTCTGTGCATTGTTTCACTTTTCTCTAGCAGCTACCTGCCTTATCTTGCCATCTTGGCTGCCCAGAGCGGCCCTGCTTTGTTCACCTCAGAGGGGCCTGTGAAGAAGGCTTTATTCTTCTATCTTGTCCCTAGGCTGCTAGCCAACAGTCATCTTCAAGGACATAGCTGGGCTCCTGCCTCACTTTGTTTGCCTGAAGAAACAAGTGTGAGTATACAGTTTGCTCTCCCCAGACTCTTTTTCCATGTAATTTGATGCTTTTTTAAAGTTCCATCTTGATTAAAATGAATCTGTCTAAGCGAGGCCTGGTGGCGCATGCTAATCCCAGTACTTGGGAGTATGATACCAGAGGATCCAGGTTCCTGGCCAGCTTCAGCTACTTAGTGACGCCCTCTGCAACTTCGTGAGACCGAGTTTCAAAAAAAAGGATAAAAAATAGGGATGAAGGTGTAGCTCGGAGGTAGAATTCCCCTGGGTTCAATTCCCGGTACTGCAAAAAAAAAAAAAAAAAAAAGTATCTGTCTAAAGGGATCTACTAATATTTACTTTTTAAAAAAGTGTAATCTACTTATTAAAAAGAATGAATCAAGTAGCTATATTATATGTAGAAATAAAGTTTAACCTGTAGATCAGGGACTATTTTCAAAAATTAGGTGTCAGCTACCAAGACCAGAAAATGGTGACATTTCTCTTAGTATATAAATAAATAAAATACAAATTAAGAATGTAGGTAGTAAGTCGGGCGTGGTGGCACACGCTTGTAATCCCAGTACTTGGGAGGTGGCGACCGGAGGATACGGGTTCGTGGGCAGCCTCAGCTACTTAGTGAGGTCCTCTGCAACTTAGTGAGACCCTGTTTCAAAATAAAGTATAAAAAATAGGGCCGGGGGGCATAGCATGGAGGTAGAACGCCCCTGGGTTCAATACCTGGTACCGCAAAAAAAAAAAAAAAAAAAGAATGTAGGTAGTTGTGATTCTTCACAAGCAATCGGGGGTAACTAACTCCTAGGAATAAACATTTGTATCTTATGCTAAAGTCTTATAGTTTGAAAAGCATTTTGCACACATTTCTTGCATATAAGAGATGTAAATATAGGGTAAAGTGTTACTGTTTTGTCTAACAAGAACCTCATTAAAATTTTAAACTGACAGCTATGGTATTTTTTTTTAATGATCAACACCTGTTTTGTTTCTTTATTGTAAAACATAACAATAAAATGTTAATGAGAAATGGAGAAACAAAACAAGGATTGATAAAGCATTGTATTTGTTTGCAACCCAGTGATCCCTCCATTGCAATGCCAAGATGTTCATGTTTGAAGATGAGTGAACATCCCAATGCCTGCGGCATCCTCAGGCATTCTTTGAAATGATACATATTATTAACTGTTTATTGATAACAAGAGGCAGGAAAGAATTAATTGAGCACCCTTCTGAAGAAAGTGATTGATATTTGAAATCAAGGGACCTATATTCTTCATGTCGCTTATGCCGAGCAATAAAAATACATTTGAAAAATGAATGAAATATTTACGTTTATGTGGGTAGAGGTTCCCAAACAAACTAAGCATATCATCTGAAGTGATTTAATACCACATATTGAAGACCAAAAGTAGGGGTATAATTAGGCTCTGAGGATTAGGAGAAATTTATAATGGAAAGAACAATATATTTTTTTGGTACTGGGGATTGTAACCAGAGGTGTTCTAGCTTCAAGCTACACCTGCAGATCCTCTTTTTTCCTTTGAGGCAGAATCTCACTAAATTGATGAGGGTCTCACTAAGTTGCTGAGGCTGGCCTAGAACCTGCGATCCTCCTGAATCACCCTACAGTGAACTGGGATCACAAACCTATGCCACCACATCCAACTTCCTATTTTATTTTTTAGATGGAAACAGAGTCTCACTAAGATGCTGAGGGTCTCCCTAAGTTGCCAAGGATGGCTGTGAACCTGTGATCCTCCTGCCCCAGCCTCCCAAGTATTGGTATGATAGGCGTGTGCCACCACACCTGACATGTACACTGTTCTTAACTCTTGTGTCACTCCTGGGGCTGTTTCCTTCCTGACTTCAGCGGACACACATCACTTTCATTTCTTTCCATCTGTTTCCTCATTTTCTTCTTTGCTTTCTGCCTGACCCTCACACAGCCATCTGTCACCTTGGCTCTCTTTCCCTCCATAGGTCCTGATTCTATCTGCCCCTCTCCCTTTTCCACAAAGTTAGCATGCCCTGAGTATTTTCACTCTTTTGAGTCTCACATTTGCATTGACCAATAGCAAGCGATGAACGGGACAAGTAAGGAGCTGATTTCAGGCCAGGCAAGGAGCAAGGAGCTCACTGGCATCGGAGGAGTATTTGACAAGTTCATAAAGGGAAGCAAGTTTTCTTAGCTTTTGGAGGTTGAAAAGAGAGCAGTTTCTAAGGTCCTCCATGGGACAGAGATGTAGAATTTGGAGGAAAATGAAACCTTACAAACTCAACCAAGAAATACGGATTGTAAGTGCTTTCAATTGCAGTTAGAGGTCAGATGACAGTGCTCCTGGAAGAATTGACTGACAATTTTCTTGTCTTTCTTTATTCTTTACTTCATTACTTCCTTCCCTCTTCCTTCCTTCCTTCCAATATTACTTCCTCCCATCATTCCCTCCATTTGTTGTTCTTTTTTTTCTTTCTGTAGTACTGGGGATTGAAAACAGGGGCATTCTGCCTCCAAGCTACACCACCCTCCCTGTTCAGTTTTATTTTGAAACAGTGTCTCACTCAATTGCTGAGGGTCTCACTAAGTTGCTGAGACTGGACTACAACCTGCACTCCTGTCTCAGCCTCCCAAGTACTTGGATGAGAGATGTGTGCCACCATGTCTGGCTTCAGAAATGACATTTCTATATAGAAAAAGGAGTTCCAGTAAACTGAAAGTTCTTACACCTCTTTATGTACACCATGAAATACTTCTATGCAACCTTCCAAAAGAAGGTTAAATGGAATCTCTCTCTTATGCACACCCCTTTTATTTGCAACACAGCTACACAGCATCGATTACCCTCCTCTGCACCCCATTCCCCATGGCATGCCATCTGCTATTCTGTGAGCCTGCTTCAGAGGCACATTTGTGAGAACATCCTTCCATCCCATCACGCAATGAGGTATCACCTACTTACGTCTTAGGGAAGGGAGGGTCACTCCTGGAAATGAGAATATCTATTTATTTTGCATAACAAAGGCTTGCAATAGAGATGTCTTATCCAGACCCATTGCTGCTATTAATTAAGCAAATGCACCCCCAAGTTTGCCAATTTTCCTGAAATGGAGACTTAGGATGCTCTTGTGTTTTTGGCACTGAACGTTGAACGCAGAGGCATTCTACCACTGATCCACAAACCCAGCTCTATTTTATAGTTTATTTTGAAACAAGGCCTCAATGAGTTGTGGAAGGCCTTGCTAAATTGCTGAGGATGGCCTCAAACCTGTGATCCTCTTGCTTCAGTTACCAATGGGATTACATGTGTACACCACAGAACCCGTATATATGTCCATATTTTTAAAAAAACATATACTTTAGAGGAAAAGAGAACTGCAACCAATGAACAGAAAACACATCATTGTTTGTCATCACAGATATAAATGTATGTTGTAGTTAACTAGCCCCTTAAGATTCAGGCCAATCACCTGAAAACTGTGGACAACAGCCATTCACAAGAAAATAAACTGTCAATTTAAATTCTACCAGTGACCTGCTTTACAATAAAGTATAAATGTTATCAGCCACAAAACACAAAGAATGTGGAAAGTATAGGAGATTAATAAAATTTCAAAACACCATTTTAGAAATGGGACAGCGGCATATGTAAAAATGAAGGGAAAAAAGAATGACTACTGGGGAAATGTGGTCTGTCAGAGGCTGATGGTTTATTGAAATTCAGTATTGGTTGGTCGCCATGGTGCATGCCTCTAATCCCAGTATGTGCGAGGCCCAGACAGGAGGATGGCAGGTTCAAGAACAGCCTCGGTGAGTAAGCAAGACTCTCTGCAATTTAGCGACACCAATTCAAACCTAAAAATAAACTGGGTTGGGGGTTTAGCTCAGCAGTACAATGCCCTCGGGTTCGTTCCCCATTACAAAAAAAAAAAAAGAAGAAAGAGAAAATCTTTTAGATTCAGGAGACCACCTGTCCAAAAAGATGTTAGCCAAAATATTAAACTATTAGCATCCTACGCGAAGTTATCAGCTCTATTCCTCCACATAGTAAGACAGTGCTACAGCAGCAGAGAAATAGCTGGGTGAAGTGGCACAAGCCTGGAATTCTAGCACTTGGGAGGCTGAGACAGGAGACTCCCAGGTTGAGGCCAGCCTCAGCAACTTACTAAGAACCTGTCAGTAAATAAATCTATGAATAAATAGCAGCTGGAGGTGTAGCTCAGAGATAGAATGCCCCTGAGTTCATTTCCCACTGCCATCTAAAAACAAAAAGGAGGCATGTGCAAAACTTCCCAGATAATTCTCTCCTTTGTTTCTGAGAACTTTACACAGACAAATCTACCCTGAGCTCTTAGGACTTTAAGTAACAATAGTATTAAAATCATTAGCTAATATAATTGAAGACAGATTCTTTAAATTTAATGTAAACTAGTTTATATGACAAGCTACTCAATCCACTTTTCCTACAATGCTAGTTGAAAATTTCTCTTTGATGTTAAATATGCTGCTCTTGTTTATAGAGTTCATCAATCATCTATTCCTGGTAAGCCCAGCACTATTCAGGTAGTGGAAGTCAGTTTCGGAATTCACTTTCTCGTCTTTAGCTGACGTTGGACCTAGGCTACAAAGTGGTTATGGAACCTAAACCGGTTAATTTTGAGAAGTTCATACCAGAATACTATCTAAAATAGACCCTGATAAGCTGATGTTTAAGATAAATATATCTTTCCCTAATGCAGTGAATGTTATTTACATTTAAATGTGAGTCAAAGTTCACAAATCCACTTAGTATTTCTATCTTGAGAAAATAATTTTACTGTAACAGGAGATTCCCATGAGGCAAACTGTTATGCAATTTATTTTTATTATTATTATTTTTTTTGCGCTACTGGGGATTGAACCCAGGGGCTTTCCTCCCTCCGAGCTATGATCCCTGGCCCTCTTTTTTATACTTTAAACTGGCAATCCTCCTGCCTCAGTTTGCCAAGTAGCTAGGATTACAGATGTGCCTCACCTCACCTGGCTCTATATGATACACTGTATTTTCAGGATAATATGATTGAATGAATTGCAAACAATACTTTAAATGTTTTATTTCACTAGAACAAAAAATTCCAAAAGAGGTCAGGGAAAGGATAAAGGCCATTGAGGCCGAGGGCAAGGGGAAAGGGAGTATGTACACATGGCAGCCTAGCGTGCTGCTGGCCGCAGTGAGGAGCTGTGCCCAGAGCCCTTGCCCTTGGGGACGGGGCCACCCCGCATGGTGGAGGCTGTGGCAGTGTGTGAGGGACCTGCTTTCTTCCCACTGGCCGGCGGGGTCTTCGGTGGCTTTCCACCTATTGTTGTCGATGGTGTCACAGCCACACTTGCTGCCCTTGCTTTGGTGCCCCCTGAGGGTGAGGGTCTAGGCGATGTGAAGTTGCTGACCCGGGCTATGTTGATGAGGTGCCGCACCCAGCGATACCTGTCCCTATGCTGCTGCCTGGTGGGAGCCGTTAGATGCCTGGCTGGTGCTGGTGATGGCAGAGCTGCAGAGCTGGCCTTTTTCTGGTGATGCCCAGAGCTCAGGGAGGGCTGGCTGGTGACTCCCCTGTTGCCAGCACTGTGGCCGGCTGCAGTGGGTCCCCCCACAGGCTGTGCCTGCACAGAGGTGGCATGGTGGGCCGAGGTGTGGCTGTGACCCGCTGGTATATTTCCAGCCCCAGGAGGCCCCTTGTTCTGTGAGCTGCTTCTGTCACTGCCCACACCTGGGGAGTGCAATGTCACAGCCATGGACTGAGGGGTGGTGTCCATGGGTTCGGGGCTTGTGCAGGCCTTGCACGGTGGGGCAGGGTAGGCCCTGGCTAACAGTGTGGAGGCAAGACTGGCGTCCATCACTGGAAACACCAGAAAAAGAGGGGCATTGGGCAGGGAAGCTCCCTGTTGCAGCCCGGCAGGAGTGACTGTGAGCCAAGGACAGTGTTGTGGGGCCAGGGGAAGGTTGGAATGTGGGGTGGGCTGGGAAACCATAACTGCAGGTGAGCTGCTGGGGACTTGGCCAGGTGCCAGGTGGGGGTGCTGTGTGCTGACACT
>PVJS01026261.1:0-27158 GCA_004027185.1 Glis glis | reverse complement strand
TCAAAAAAAAAAAAAAAAAAGGCTGAGAGCCAGGCATGGTGCACATGCGTGTAATCCTAGTACTTGTGAGGCTGAGACAGGAGGATTACAGGTTCGCGGCCAGCTTCAGCTACTTAGTGAGGCCCTCCACAACTGAGTGAGACCCTGTTTCAAAATAAAAAATAGGGCTGGTGGTGTAGTTCAGAGGTAGAATGTCCCTGGGTTCAATCCCGGGTACCACACACACACACACAAAAATAGGGCTGGGAGCGTAGCTCAGAGGTAGAATGTCCCTGGGTTCAATCCCTAGTACCACAACAAACAAACAAAAAATCTATATAATGAAACAAAGGTAAAAGTTAGAAACACAGCTTTCAAGAGCTGTGATGTTCAAATATATTAATTACAGAAAAAGTAATTATGTACATGTAACTTTAAGGTAGGAAATCCAATATTCCAAATGTAACTATAAAGGAACAAAGGCAAACTTTGTTTTCTTTTTTGTTTTGTTTTGTTTTGTTTTTGCGGTACTGGGGATTGAACCCAGAGGCATTCTACCTCCGCACTACACCCCCAGCCCTATTTTTTATTTTATACTTTATTTTGAAACCGGGTCTCACGAAGTTGCGGAGGGCCTCACTAAGTAGAGAGAGAAAGAGAGAGACAGGGAGAGGGAGAGACAGGGAAAGGGAGAGACAGAGAGAGAGAGAGAGAGAGAGAGAGAGCGAGCTGAGGCTGGCCGCGAACCCAGATCCTCCGGTCTCCGCCTCCCAAAGTACTGGGATTACAAGCGTGCGCCACCACGCCCGGCTAACTTTGTTTTCTTTGTATGGATATATTTAAAACATAGTGGGCCTATCTTTGCTGAATTTATATCATCTTAACACTTAATATAACAGGTCTCAATAGTTAGTCTCAAAAAAGACAATAAGTTCATAGAAATCTTAAGACACCTGTATCTAAAACTAGAGCTAAAAAAAAGGCTGCCCCCAAAACTCCCCACCAGAAGCAGCTTTAGCAAGAAGCATTTTACACTTTTTTTTATTAGAATCGTTTTGTTTGCCCCCTTACCTGGTGTGTGTTGAATGGTAGCCCTTCTTGCACAAATACTACTGAGGACGAAGATGGATTATGACTTAGCTGCTCCTTCAGTTTGACATGAGCTTGCTGGATGGCTGCAGATTCCTGCATTGTGCTATTTTCCACAGGCTGAGCTGTGTGGATGGTATAGATGTACTCAGGTGACTGTGGTAGAGAGCAGGTAATTGCTTGTTCTGTTCCAACCACAAAAGATGTAATATCTGAGCCTACAGGAGTAAGTGGCTCCAGTTGGCTAGCCTGACTCGTGGAAGTTAGACTGCTGTTGTTTGAATTAGCTAGGATATGCTGGCCTCTGTTAGACTGAGATGTTGGGCACTGATTCTCAACAGGCTCCACCTTTACCATCTCCAGTTTAGGGGAGGAATGCAACTCATCTACAATCTGAAAGACTGCCTCTAGGTTTACTTCTGTCTTTTTATTTTCATCAGTAGCACTGCAAGGCCAATTAGAAGGCAGAAATTCAACTGGATAGGAAGATTGCATTGGAGGATTCTGGGAAAAGAGAAAATAGGACTGTTTGGATAGAAAATCAAATATGAGATTAAAGAGGAAAGTAACAACATTTAGGATCATGAATTCTAAGCATAAATAGATCAAACTTAAAATTCACTAAGAAAACATGAATTTTTTTTTGGCGGTACCGGGGGGATTGAACCCAGGGGCATTCTACCTCAAGGCTACACCCCCAGCCCTATTTTTAATTATTTTGAAACAGAGTCTCATTAAGTTGTGGAGGGCCTCACTAAGTAGCTGAGGCTGGCCGCGAACCGGGATCCTCCAGTCTCAGCCTCCCAAGTACTGGGATTACAACCGTGCGCCACCACGCCCGGCAAAACCATGAATGTTAATCTACTTTTCAACAATGGTAGCTTCAAATGTACTATTAACACTTATTTAGCATCTACTATATGTCAACCACTACACTAAGTTTAATACTGGAGTGGACCACTAATTCCCAGTGTTAAAGTATACAAAAATAAAGCTGAGTGTGTAGTTCAGAGTGTTAGGGACATACATGCACACAGCACTCGGTGAGCTTCCCTCTGACTCCCTCCTCACTCCCTCTCCTTCCCCGTACATGATATTGAGATTGACACTGGCAATTTCACATATGTATATGTCAATGGAAGTGTTTCCTTCATGAATTCTCCCTCCCCCCTCCCTTAATCCCCCTCCATCCTCCACTGGGGTTTCTCCTCCATTATTTAGAGTCCCTCTTATATCACTATTACCTACTAGCTTCTGCATATGAGAGAAAACATATGACACTTCACTTTCTGTGACTGGCTAATCTCACTTAACGTAATGTTCTCCAGGTACATCCATTTTCCTGCAAATGACATAATTTTGTTCATTTTTATGGCTGACTAAAATTCCATTGTGTGTATACCCCATAATTTTGTAATCCATTCACTTGTTGATAGACATTTCTATTGGTTCCATGATTTGGCTATTGTGAATTGTGCTGCTATAAACGTGGATATGCGTGTATCACCTTAGTATTCTGAATTCAATTCCTTTGGAAAAATACGCAGGAGTGGTATAGCTGGATGGTATATGGTTGTTCCATTCCCAGTTTTCTGAGGAATTTCCATACTGGTCTCCATAGCAGTTATACTAATTTGCAATCCCATCAAGAGTATACAAGAGTTCCTATTTCCCCATATCCTCACCAGCATTTATTGTTGTTTGAATTTTTTTTTTTGGTGTGTGTGTGGGGGGGGGGCTGGTGGTTGAACCCAGGGGCATTCTACCTCTGAGCTACACCCCCAGCCCGATTTTATTTTCTACTTTTCTTTTGCTGTTGTTGTTCTGCTTTTGTGGTACTGGGAAATGAACCCAGGGCATTCTTCCTCCAAGCTACATCCCCCAGCCCTATTTTATTCTTTATTTTGAAACAGGGTCTCACTAAGTTGCGGAGGACCTCACCAGTTGCTGAGGCTGGCCACAAACGCGATCCTCCTGTCTCAGCCTACCAAGTACTGGGATTACAAGCATGCGCCACCACACCTAGCTATTTTCTACTTTGAGACAGGGTCTCCCTAGGTTAATGAGAGTCTCACTACTTGCTGAGGCTGTCCTCGAACCTGCAATCCTTTTGTCTCAGCCTCCCAAGTACTGGGATTGCGAACATGCACCACCATGTCTGGCTTGTTGTTTGAATTCTTGATTACTGCCATTCTATTTGGGGTTAGATGGAATCTCAGTGTAGTTTTGATTTGCATTTCCCTAATTGCTAATAATATTGAACATTTTTTCATATATTTATTGGTTATTAGTAGTTCTTTTATGCCGGACGTGGTGGCGCACGCTTGTAATCCCAGTACTTGGGAGGCTGAGACCGGAGGATCGGGTTCGCGGCCAGCCTCAGCTACTTGTGAGGCCCTCCACAAGCTAGTGAGACCCTGTTTCAAAATAAAGAATAAAAAATAGGGCTGGTGGTGTAGCTCGGAGGTAGAACGCCCCTGGGTTCAATCCCCAGTACCCCCCCAAATAGATAAAAAGTAGTCCTTCTTTTGTGAAGTGTCTATTTAGTTCAATTGCCTATTTTTGATTGGGTTGTTTTTTTTGTGTTAAGTCTTTTAAGTTCTTTGTATAGTCTAGATATTAGTCCTCTATCAGAGGAGTAGCTGGCAAAGATCTCCGATTTTATAGGCTTTCTCTTTAGATTTTGTGTGTGTGGTACCTGGGATTAAACCCAGAGGCATTCTATCTCTGAGCTACACCCCATTCCTATTTTATTTTTGAAATAAATTGCTGAGGGCTTCACTAAGTTGCTGAGGCTGGCCTTGAACCTGCGATCCTCTTGTCTCAACCTCCCAAGTACTGGGATTATAGGCACCTGGCTTCTCTTTAGACTCCTGATGGTTTCCTTTGCTGCATAGAAACTTTTTAGTTTAATGCCATCCCATTTATTAATTCTCATTTTAATTTCCTGAGTTTTAGGGGTCTTATTGAGGAAGTTTCTATCAGTCCCTATATGTTGGAATGTTGCTCTATGCCTTCCTCTAGTAATTTCAAAGTCTCTGGTTTAATTTCCAGGTATTTGATCCATCTTGAGTTGACTCCTGTGCAGGGTCAGAGGTTGGGGCTTAATTCCATTTTTCTACAAATGGATGACCAGTTTTCCCCACACTATTTATTGAAAAGGCTGTCTTTTCTCCAATGTATGATGTATGTTTTTGGCACCTTTGTCAAAAAATCAACTAACTGGCTGGGCGTGGTGGCGCACGCTTGTAATCCCAGTACTTGGGAGGCTGAGACCGGAGGATCTGGGTTCGCAGCCAGCCTCAGCTACTTAGTGAGGTCCTCCGCAACTTAGTGAGACCCTGTTTCAAAATAAAGAATAAAAAATAGGGCTGGGGGTGTAGCTCGGAGGTAGAATGCCCATGGGTTCAACCTCCCAGTTCTGCAAAAAAAAAAAAAATCATATGGAAAACAAAAGACCCAGAATAGCCAAAGCAGTTCTCAGCAATAAATGCCACATGGGAGGCATCATGATACCTGACTTTAAATTATACTACTGAGCTATAGTAATAAAAACAGCATGGTAGTGACACAAAAACAAACACATAGACCAATGGAACAGAATAGAAGATACAGAAACAAACCCATACAATTATAGCCAGTTAGTTGATTTTTTTTTGTGTGTGTGTGTGTATGTGTGTGGTACTGAGAATTGAAACAGGGTCTCACTAAGTTGCAGAGGGACCTCACAAGTAGCTGAGGCTGGCTTTGAACCTCCTGTCTCAGCCTCCCAATTACTGGGATTACAAGCATGTGCCACCACACCCAGCTGTTTTTCCATATGAATTTTAGGACTGATTTTTATTTCTGTGAAGAATGACATTGGTATTTTAATAGGGACTGCATTGAGTCTATAGATCACTTTTGGGCAAATGGCCATTTTGATAATATTTATTCTGCCTATCCAAGAGCTTGGGAGGTCTTTCCATCTTCCAAGATCCTCTTCAATTTCTTTCTTTAGTGTTTTATAGTTTTCACTGTTAGATTTCCTTGGTTTTCATTGTTAGATTTCCTTGGTTAGATTTATTCCTAAGTTTGTTAGTTTGTTTGCTTGTTTTTTGAGGCTATTATAAATGGAATTGTTTTCCAGATTTCTTTTTCAGTGGATTCATGTTTGGCATATAGAAGAGCTAATGATTTTTGTAGATTGATTTTGTATCCTGACACTTTGCTAAACCTGTTAATCAGCTCTAGAAATCTTTTGGTTAAGTTTTTTGGATCCTAAGTACAGGATTGTGTCATATGCAAACAGAGATCATTTCAGTTCTTCATTTCCTATTTGTATTCCTTTGATTTCCTTCTCTTGCCTTATGGCTCTGGCTAGAGTTTCAAGTACTATATTGAAAAGGAGTAGCTGGGCGTGGTGGTGCACACTTGTAATCCCAGTACTTGGGAGGCTGAGACAGGAGGATCACAGGTTCACAGCCAGCCTCAGCAACTTGTGAGGCCCTCCGCAACTTATTGAGACCATGTTTCAAAATAAAGAATAAAATAGGGCTGGGGGTCTAGCTCAGAGGCAGTATGCCCCTGGGTTCCGTCCCCAGTACCACAAAAAAAAAAAAAAGAAAGAAAAGGAGTGGTGATATGGGCATCTTTGTCTTGTTCCTGATTTTAAAGAGAATTCTTGAAGCTTTCCCCCATTCAGTAGGATGTTGTCTTTGGGTTGTTTATTTATTTTGGAACTGAGGATGGAATCCAGGGCATTCTACTTCTGAGCTACACCCCTAGTCCTATTTTATTTTTATTTTGAAACAGGGTCTTGCTAGGTTGATGACAGTCTCACTATTTGCTGAGGCTGTCCTTGAACCCACAATCTTCCTGTCGCAGCCTCCCAAGTACTGGGATTACGGGTGTACACCACCACACCCCGCTTCTATTTTACTTTTTTTTTTTGCAACAGAGTCTCATTAAGTTGGGGAGGGCCTTGCTAAATTGCTGAGGCTGGCCACAAACCTGCAATCCTCTCAGCCTCTCAAATTCTGGGATTACCACCACACCTGGCTCTGATTTTCTGCCGTGTTTTGTTTTGTTTTGGGTTTTGTGGTACTGGGGATGGAACTCAGAGGGATTCTACCTCTGAGCTACACCCCCAGCCCTATTTTATTCTTTTATTTTGAAACAGTGTCTCATTAAGTTGCGGAAAGCCTCACTAAATTGCTGAGGCTGGTCTCAAACCTGTGATCCGCCTGTCTCAGCCTCCCAAGTACTGGGATTACAAGTGTATGCCACCACACCCAGCTTCTGCAGTGTTTTTTAACATGAATAAAGTGTTGGATTTTGTCAAATGTTTTTTCAGCACCTATTGAGATGATCATGTGATTTTTGTCCTTAGCTCTACTTTTGTGGTGAATTATATGCATTGATTTGCATATGTTGAATCAGCCTTGCATCCCAGGAATGAAATCAGCTTGGTTGTGGTGTACAATTTTCTTGATATGGTTTTGAATGTGTATTACTAGTATTTTGTTTAGAATTTTTGCATCTGTTTATCAAGGATATCGGTCTGTAATATTTTTTTCTTGAGATATCTTTATTTGGTTTTGGTATTAAAGTGATATTGGCTTCATAGAAGGAGTCTGGGAGGATTCTATCCCTTTATATTTCACAGAATAATTTGAGAAGCATTGAGCTTAGTTCTTCTATAAAGGTTTTGTAGAATTCAGCTGGGAATTCATCTGGACCTGGACTTTTCTTTGATGGAAGGCTTTTTATTGCTGTTTCTCTCTTTGTTATTGATCAGTTTAGGTTTTCTATATCCTCTTGGTTCAATTTATATGTTGTATATGTCTAGAAATTTGTTGATTTTGTTTTCCAGTTTATTGGATTATAAACTTTCAAAATAGTTTCTGGTGATCCTCTGGATTGCCACACTTTTTGTGGTGATGTCTCCTTTTTCATCTCTTATTTTATTAATTTGGGTCACTTCTCTCTTTTGGTTAGGTTGCCAAAGGGTTTATCAATCTTGTATATTTTTTCAACAAATCACTTTGTTTTGTTGATCTTTTGTACTTTCTTTTTTTGTTCTCTATTTCATTGATTTCTGATCTGATTTTAATTACTTCCTGCCTTCTGCTGGCTTTGGATTAGTCTGTTCCTGTTTCTTGAGGGCCTTGAGGTATATCATTAGGTTGTTTATTTGGTGACTTTCTATTTTTCTTATGTGGGCATTCAATGTTATAAACTTTGCTCTTAAAACCACCTTCAAAGAGTCACATAAATTTTGGTAAGTTGTGTCTCTATTTTCACTTCATTCTAGGAATTTTTTTATTTCTCCCTTTATTTCTTCTATGATCCAGTCTTCATTCAAAAGTGTATCATTCAGAGCTGGGCGTGGTGGCGCAGGCTTGTAGTCCCAGTACTTGGGAGGCTGAAACAGGAGGATCGCAGATTTGAGACCAGCCTCAGCAACATAGTGAGGTTCTTTGCAACTTAATGAGACCTTGTTTCAAAATAAAAAACAAAATAGGGCTGGGGGTGTAGCTTGGAGGTAGAATGCCCCTGGGTTCAATCCACAGTACTATAAAAAAAGTGTATCTTTCAATCTCCATGTATTTATGAAATTCCTCTGGGTCTTCTGTTGTTGATTTCTACTTTCATTCCATTATGATCTGAAAAGATGCAAGGAATTATATCTTTAAAATTTTTCTAGTATTTGCTTTGTGGCTAAGAATATGGTCTATTTTGGAAACTTTCCATGAGCAGCTGAGAATAATGTGTATTCAACTATTGATGGATGAAATATTCTGCATATGTCTATTAGGTTCATTTGGTTTATAGTGTTATTTCGGTGTGAAGAGTCTTTACTGATCTTTTGTCTGGAAGATCCATCTAGTGGTGTGAGAGGTATGTTGAAGTCTCCCAATATTATTGTGTTAGGTACCATCTGGGTCTTAATGTCACAAAGAGTTTGTTTTATAAAAGTGGGTGCGCCTACATTTGGAACATAAATGTTTACTATCAATATAGCTTCTTGTTGGATTGTTCCTTTCATCAGTAAGTCTCTTCTGATGAGTTCTGGCTTGAAGTCTGCTTTGTAGGGTATGAGAGTTGCTATTCCTGCTTGTTTTCTGTCTCCATTTGCATGGAATATTTTTTTTATCCTTTCACTTTTAGGCCATGAATATCTTTGCCTATAAAGTAAGTTTCTTGCAAGGAGCATATAGTTGGATTATGGCCTTTAATCCACTTTGCCAGTCTATGCCTTTTAATCAGGGGTTTAGACTGTTGATATGCAATGTTATTATTGAGAGATGATTTTTATTTCCTGTCATTTTGAGTCATATTTTCTGCTTGATATTTCCTTTGCTTAGTTGCTCATCCGATGGAATTCATCCCTTTTCTGGTTCTGGTGTTTAAGTCTTATTTTTTCTTTGTATTTTATTTCTTTAAATATTTTCTCTATTGCTGGCTTAGTAGTCATGAATTCTTTTAGTTTCTGCTTGTCTTGGAAGGTTTTTATTTCTCCATCAATTTTTTTGTTGGATATAACAGTCTTGGTTAGAAGTTTTTTTCTTTCAGGGTTTGGAGTAAATTATACCAAGCCCTCCTGGCTTTTATGATTTGGGTTGAGAAGTCTGGAGTGATTCTTATTGTTCTGCCCTGAATGTCACCCGTTCTTTTGCTCTCAGTTCATTTAAGATTCTCTCTTTAGCCAGGTGTGGTGGTACGCGCTTATAATCCCAGTACTTGGGAGGCTGAGACCGGAGGATCCAGGTTCGCGGCCAGCCTCAGCTACTTAATGAGGCCCTCTGCAACTTAGTGAGACCCAGTTTCAAAATAAAGGATAAAAACTAGGGCCAGGGGTGTAGCTCGGAGGTAGAACGACCCTGGGTTCAATCCCTGGTACTGCAAAAAAAAAAAAAAAAAAGATTCTCTCTTTGCCAGGCATGGTGGCGTGTGCTTATAATCCCAGTACTTGGGAGGCTGAGACTGGAGGATCACAGCTTCGCGGCTAGCCTCAGCAACTTGTGAAGCCCTCTGCGACTTAATGAGACCCTGTTTCAATAAAAATAAAATAGGTCTGGGGGTGTAGCTCGGAGGTAGAATGCTCCTGGGTTCAATCCCCAGTACCACAAAAAAAATTTTTTTCTCTTTGACCTCTATGTTAGTCATTTTAATTATTATGTGGTGTGGAAAAGTTCTTTGATCTTGCCTTATTGGGGTTCTGAATGGCTCTTGTACATGGATGTCCATCTCATTTTCCATGTTTGGAAAATCCTCTGATAGTTCTCTGAAGAGGTTTCCAATGTCCTTATTTTGGTTTTTTTGTTTTTGTTGTTTTGTTTCAATGCTAGGCATCAAACCCAGGGCCTCCCACATGCTAGACAAGTGCTCTACCACTGAGCTACATCCCCAAACCCTCCCATGTAGAATTTAAAAAAAAAATGTCCTTTTGAGTACCCTAATGCCACAGGTAAAATATTCTCTTGGGTTGGGGGTGCTCAGTGGTAGAGCACTTGCCTAGCATGAATGAAGCCCTGGGTTCAATCACCAGAAACACACACATACACACACACACACAGCCCTGGGTTCAGTCCCTAGTCACCCCCCACACACACACACACAAATTCTCTTAAGAACTGAAGCTAAAAGCCGGGTGTGGTGGCACATGCTTTTGGAAGCTGTGGATCACAGCTTCGCGGCTAGCCTCAGCAACTTGTGAAGCCCTTTGTGACTTAATGAGACCCTGTTTCAATAAAAATAAAATAGGTCTGGGTGTGTAGCTCGGAGGTAGTATACCCCTGGGTTCCATCCCCAGTACCGCAAAAAAAAAAAAAAAAAAGAACTGAAGCTAAAATCCAGGCGTGGTGGCGCACGCTTGTAATCCCAGTACTTGGGAGGCTGAGACAGGAGGATCCGGGTTTGTGGCCAGCCTCAGCTACTTAGTGAGGCCCTACACAACTTCGTGAGACCCTGTTTCAAAATAAAGAATAAAAAATAGGGCTGGGGGTGTAGCTCGGAGGTAGAATGGCCCTGGGTTCAATTCCCAGTACCGCAAAAAAAAAAAAAAGAACTGAAGCTATACAGATCAAATGACTATCCAAGTAAAAAACATAAATTCTGATCTAGCAGTTACAACATAAAAATACAAAGCATGGAATTTAATCTTTTCCTAGAAATAGCAATATAAACCATTTAAAGCAACTGTTACCTAAAAAAAACCTGACAACATATTTGAAGTACAGTATTTATATAATTTTTCTTGTTTCCTTAAAAAATATAATTATCTATACCATATTGGAAAATCTGTCATTCTGCAACATATATACTTTTATTAGCGTATATCTGGTATTCATTTTACCATGCTAAAGTCCACAACAGCACTGCACAAAAAACTTTCAGCAATAATGAACATGTTTTGTTTTATTTTATTTTATTTGTGGTACTGGGGATTGCAACCAGAGGCATTCTACCTCTGAGCCCCAGCCCTATTTTTTATTCTTTAGTTTGAAACAGGGTCTCACTAAGTTGTGGAGGGTCTCACTAAGTAGCTGAGGCTGGCTGCGAACCAGTGATCCTCCTGTCTCAGCCTCCCAAATACTGGGATTACAAGTGTGTGCCACCATGCTCGGCTCATGTTTTATTTTTGTGCTGAACAATTTGGTAGCCACTAGCCATATGAGGCTACTGAGCACTTGAAATGTGGCTAATTTGACAAAGAATGAATTTTAAAATTTCACTTCATTTTAAATAATTTAAATTTAAAAGGCCACATGTGGCTGGCTAGTGGCTATTATACTGGACAGTCAGTGCTGGCCTAGAAGAATACTAGACATCACTTATATAAACCCCCTTTTATTTAAAACTGAGAAAATAGAGCCCATAATCTACAGCTTACCTCTAGCTACTCATTAATATTAAATTACACTTTGAAATTTTGCAAGGTCAGTAATATTGCACATGAATCACAGTGTGTCCAAGAATCTTACCTGAAAGTAGTTGCAGTGTGCATAGGAAGAGGCAGAGGGAGTGACACAACTACTTAGGGCATCCATGTGGGTAGAAGGAGAGCAGCACTGTAGCACAGCTGGAACAAATTTAAACACAGACAAGCCATCAACCAAAATAAACCTCCATAGCATTCAAGGTGCTGCCCTCTTGTGACCCGGAAAGACTTCCTTTGTGTGTCTAAAAAAATTGTATTTAGTCTAATTAGGTGCTAGCCTCAGCAACAAAGAGAGACTTTCAGTAACCTAGAGAGACCCTGTTTCAAAACAAAAAATAAAATAAAGGGCAAGAGGTGTGGCTTAGAGATAGAATGCCCTGGGGTTTAATCCCCAGTAACACACACACACACACACACACACACACACACACACACACACACACAGAGTCAAGTAATAAACTCTTATCATAAACTTTAAAGGGATTTTATAAATGATTTATTTGGCACCTAAACGTTTTGTTACCTTTCTAACCAAACATTTCTTATTGAAAGTAATTTCGCTTTATTGAAAATATCAGAATATATTTGGAATTCTTAAATAATTGTTTCAATCACTTTTAGAGGTAACAACCATTTGGAGGGGGTAGTGTTTAAAAAGAATAAAATAGTCAGGCACAGTGGTGCACATATATAATCCCAGTACTTGGAATGCCGAGACAGGAGGAGCACAAGTTTGAGGCCAGTCTCAGCAACTCAGTGAGACCCTGTCTCCAAATAAAAAACAAAAAAGGCTGAGGGGAGAATAGCTCAGAGGTAGGTTCAATCAACAGCACCAAAAAGAATAAATATAAAATATTCTCCAAGTGTTCCTACCATTCAACAATACATCTGGTGGAAATATATGCAAAAAAATGTTTTAACCATTTAGACAAGTATTTAGGAATGTAGATCCTAGAGTCAGACTGCCTGGCTTTGGAGCTAAGCTCCAAAATTTAATAGCTGTGTAAATTTGAGCACGGTTAATCTCTTTGGGTCTCGGTTTCTGCATCCTGTTAAAATAGGATAATAATAGAACCTACCTAATGTGGTTGTTTTGAGGAATGAATGAGCTAATATACACAAAGCACTTTGAATAGTGACAACAGACAGTAAGCAATCAATAAATGTTAAGATGGGCATGGTGGTGCGCACTTGTAATCCTAGTACTTGGGAGGCTTAGATGGGAGGATCCAGGTTCGCGGCCAGCCTCAGCTACTTTCTGAGGCCCTCTGCAGCTTAGTGAGACCCTGTTTCATTTATTTATTTATTTATTTATATTTATTTATTTATTTATTTATTTATTGTGTTACTGAGGATTGAACCCAGGGCCATTCTACCTCCGGGCTACACCCTCAGCCCTATTTTTTATTCTTTATTTTGAAGCAGAGTCTCACTAAGTTGCGGAGGGCCTCCCTAAGTAGCTGAGGCTGGCAGCAAACCCGGATCCTCCGGTCTCAGCCTCCCAAGTACTGGGATTACAAGCGTGTGCCACCATGCCCGGTGTGAGACCTTGTTTCAAAAGAAAGAATAAAAAATAGGGCTGGGGGTATAGCCCAGAGGTAGAATGCCCCCGGGTTCAATCCCCGGTACCACCAAAAAATAAATAATAAATAAATAAATGTTAGCAGCTATAATGCTAATGAAAGAAATGTGTTTTTTTTTTTGTGTGTGTGTGTGTGTGGTGCTGGTGACAGAACCCAAAAATACATTTTCCGAACTCTCTTTTATAGTTAGGACATCATAAAAAGATCAAACTCTTTGTACTGGAATAGTTATACTTACAGATGCAGTCTTAATAGATTGAGTCTCCTCTTTTTCAAAGAGAGACTCTCCAGTATGAGTGAGAATGAGTTATAACATCACACCTTTGGAATAAACAGAGGATGATACAGTATGTATTGAGCACCTATCAGGCTCCCGGCACAGTGGTAGATGCTTTACATATATCACCTCAAACAACAATAAGATGAAGTATTAACACTGCTTTACCAACTAAGTAAACTAGAAATCAGAGATATTAAGCAATTTATCAAAAGTCACAAAGCTGGTAGTAACACAGGCAAGAATCCAACTCCAAAGCCCATGTTCTTTACACACAATTCTTCCCTAAGCTTTCCTTCTTCCTGAAATGTAAAACTTTAATTTTACTAGAAATCCACATGCTGAACATCTTTAAAGGTATCTTTATTATCAGATGGCAACTCTTCCCTTCTATCTCCATGTTTTATCTTTTGAGTGTGCTAATTAAATTACTAAATAGCTGGTAACATAGCTCAGAGGTAGAGCGCTTGCCTAGCATGCATGAGGGCCTAGGTTAGATCCCAAGCACAGCAAAAAACAAACAAAACAACAACAAAAACCCAAACAACGACAAAAGTAAATAATCTCATTCCTTAATCTTTAAAAGTAAATTAGCCTAAGAATTATAAAAATTAATTAAAGCCAGGCGTGGTGGCGCACGCTTGTAATCCCAGTACTTTGGGAGGTGGAGACCGGAGGATCCAGGTTCGCGGCCAGCCTCAGCTCTCTCTCTTTCTCTTTCTCTCCCTGTCTCTCTCTCTCTCTCTCTCTACTTAGTGAAGGCCCTCCGCAACTTCGTGAGACCCGGTTTCAAAATAATGTATAAAAAATAGGGCCGGGGGTATAGCGCGGAGGTAGAACGCCCCGGCGTTCAATCCCAGTACCGCAAAAAAAAAAAAATTAATTAAAATGCTTTTCTATTTCTCCATTACTTACTAACATATATATATATATACACATATATATATACATATATATATGTATACACACACACACACATATATATATACATATATTTTTTATGGTACTGGCTATACCCCTAGTCCTATTTTATTTTTTTATTTATTTTTGTGGTACTGGATATTGAACCCAGGGGCGTTCTACCTCCGAGCTACACCCCCAGCCCTATTTTTTATTCTTTATTTTGAAACAGGGTCTCACTAAGTTGCGGAGAGCCTCACTAAATTGCTGAGGCCGACCACGAACCTGAGATCCTCCTATCTCAGCCTCCCAAGTACTTGGATTATAGACATGCACCGCCAGGCCCAACTTTATTTCTTGTTTTGAAACAGGCTCTTGCTAGGTTGCTGAGAGTCTCACTACTTGCTGAGGCTGTCCTCGAACCTGTGATCCTCCTATCTCAGCCTCCCAAATATAACCCAAAGATTATAGGCATGCACCACCATGTCTAGCTTAACTACATACTTTTTAAATATCAGGTATTCAGCCAGGCGTGGTGGCACACAGTTGTAATCCCAGTACTTGGGAGGCTGAGACAGGAGGATCGCAGGTTTGCAGGCAGCCTCAGCTACTTAGTGAGGTCCTCCGCAATTTAGTGAGACCCTGTTTCAAAATTAAGAATAAAAAATAGGGCTGGGGGTGTAGCTTGGAGGTAGAATTCCCCAGGCTTCAATCCACAGTACCACATACACACACAAAAGCAGGTGTTCATAAAGGTATACCAGAGATATTTTTGCATCATATCATGTATAATTTAAGACACTAAATTTTGCACACAGAAAGAAAAACTTGAAATAATGAACAGAATCCTAGTTCAGATATATATATATATATATATATATATATATATATATATGTTGATCTTCTCTGAATGACATGATTTTTCACAATTCAGTGATTAAAGAAATCCATATAGAGAGCCGGGCATGGTGAAGCACTCCTGTAATTCCAGTATTTGAGAGGCTAAGACAGGAGGATTGCAGGTTCCAGGACAGCCTCAGCAAGTAGTGAGACTCTCATCAACCTAATGAGACTCTGTTTCAAAAATAAATAAAATAGGGCTGGGGATGTGGTTTAGAGGTAGAATGCCCCTGGGTACAATCCCCAGTGGTGTGCGTGCGCACGCGCACGCACGCACACACAAACACACACACACACACACAAACACAAAAAAAAGAAAAGAACAGAACAGAACAGAACAGAAAAGAAAAGAAAAGAAAAGAAAATAGGTCTGGGGGTGTAGCTTGGAGGTAGAATGCCCCTGGGTTCAATCCCCAGCACAAAAACAAACAAACAAAGAAAAAGCCATATAGGACCAGGTGTGGTGGTGCATGCCTGTAATCCCAGTGACTGGGAGGCTGATGCAGGAGGATGACAAGTTCAAGGCCAGCATGGGCAACTTAGTAAGACCCTAGCTCAAAATTTTAAAAATTTAAAAAGGTTTGGAGATATAGCTCAGTGGTAGAGAGGCCCTAGGTTCAATATTCAGTACCACACACTCACACAAAGCCATTTATTACTAAGATTGCCCATAAAATTCAAGCTATTGTCACTTCCAATACAGGTTAGGCAAACAGATTCCTACACTTGGTGCTCTGGAAGTTATTCAAATATACGATTAAACATTTTTGGATTGGAATCTGACTTCCCAAAAGTATTTTAAAGCATGAATATCCTGGGAAATAAAGTGGTCCAATTAGCTAAACACCCAGCAAGGTTTGCAAGCATGTGCCAAATCTGAAAAAAAAAAAAAACCTTTTTTTCTAAAGTTGTTACAATTAAGGAAAACCTAGCCCCCTAGTGGCAGGAAAAGACAATCAAGAGCTGCAGGTTAGCCGGGCGTGGTGGCCCACGCTTGTAATCCCAGTACTTTGGGAGGCGGAGACTGGAGGATCCCTGCGCACGCGCTCTCTCTCTCTCTCTCTCTCTACCTAGTGAGGCCCTTCGCAACTTCGTGAGACCTGGTTTCAAAATAAAGTATAAAAAAATAGGGCCGGGGGTGTAGCGTGGAGGTAGAACGCCCCTGGGTTCAATCCCCGGTACCGCAAAAAAAAAAAAAAAAAAGAGCTGCAGGTTTTCATTCCATCAGAGTAAAGAAAACCAGTGTTTCATTATAATGATAGGGTTACATTTATTTTTATGATATTTCAGTGCTCTAACTCTACTGGTTATACATTTGGAATGGCTGTTAAATATTCTTTAAAATAAATTTCTTAAAGAAATAAACTATAATACTTAACAGAGAATATGTCAACATATAGTTGATAGTTGATTTGGTATGTAAAAAAACAGCAAAATGGCAAATGTCCTTTAAAGTGTCCAGTAACAAATGAAAAGTAGAAGGTGCCTGTATGAAGAAAGGGAGACCTGAATAGACTACAATCCCAAAAGCTCCGCAATGGCTATTTCTTTACCAGTGCAGTCACACTTTCTATAGCCAATAAAACAGAACAAAGCAAGGTGTAGGTTTACTGAATAGGAAAATCTGGGTATAGAAATCCAACTATAGACTTGGTATATGACAAACTAATCTACTGTGCACTAACATTTATAGAATGGAATTTATCACTATGTCTTAAGACATAATCATTTGCATAAAGATCTTTTGGTTTCCTCCTGAAGGTAATGTTTACTTTAAGGCATTACACTGCATATGGAAGGAAAAAGTGTAAATAATGAATAGGAATGCACTTCAGATGTAAGAGTTGATGACATTTTTTTCCTGTACTGGAGACTGAACCCAGGGATGCTCTATCACTGAGCTACATCCCCAGCCCTTTTCATTTATTTTTAAATTAAAAATATTAATTTTCTTGGTATTGGGGATTGAACTCAGTGGCATTCTACCTCTGAGCTACACCCTCATCCTTTTTTAAAATTTTGAGACAGGATTTCACTAAGAGTGCTGAGGCTGGCCTCGAACCCGCAACTCTCCTATCTCAGCCTCCCAAGTACTGGGATTACAGATGTGCACTACCACGCCCAGCTCTTTATTTTTATTTTTAAATTTCTATTTCTTTGATACTGGGGATTGAACCCAGGGGCATTCTACCCCCAACTTATACCCCCAGTTTCCTTTTTCTTTTTAATTTTGAGACAGGGTTTACTAAGTTACCTAGGCTGGCCTGGAACCTGTGATCCTCCTGCCTCAGCTTCCTAAGTAGCTGGGATTACAGGCATGAGTCACCACACTCAGCAAGAGTTGATGACATTTAAAATATTTTCTAAGTGATAAAAAAGACACAATTACTAAAAATCATTATTCTCACTGTAGATGAGGCAAACAAATTTGCACACTTTATCCTACAGAAGTAATTCAAATATATCATTAAAATGTTTTGGATTTGAATCTCCTCCAGGATAATACAATGCTAAGTGAGAAATATCCAATTATATAAATGCTCAAAAGAAACAGTAAATTTAATTTCAAGATGTTACAATAGCAACTAGAATTCCAGCATCTCAGTTATGGTGAGGTTAAGAGGCCTTCTGAGCACACAGTCCTCAATTTATGATTTTTCAACTTTTAACGGTGTGAAAGTGATAAGCATTCAGTAGAAACCATACTTTGAATTTTGGGTTTTTTTTTTGTGGTACTGGGGATTGAACCCAGGGGGCATTCTACCTCCGAGCTAAACCCCCAGCCCTATTTTTTGTTCTTTATTTTGAAACAGGGTCTCACTAAGTTGCGGAGGGCATCACTAAGTAGCTGAGGCTGACCGTGAACCCACTATCCTCCTGTCTCAGCCTCCCAAGTACTGGGATTACAAGCATGTGCCACCACGCCCAGCTTGAATTTTGATCTTTTCCTAAGTTAGTGACATGGGGCACCATCCTTTTTCTTGAGATATACTGGCAGCAATACTGAGCTACCATTCCCAGTCAGCCACTGGACCATGAGGGTGAACAACCAATACTCTACTGTGTTATTAAGCTATTATAATTTGGTACGTCAGGTGTATTAAGTACATTTTTACAAGCAGGGTGTGGTGGTGCACGTGTAATGTCAGTACTTGGGAGGCTGAGACAGGAGGATCACAGGTTTGCGGCCAGCCTCAGCGACTTAGTGAGGCCCTCAGCAACTAAAAGACTCTGTTTCAAAATAAAAAGAATATAATAGGGCTGTGGGTGTAGCTCAGAGGTAGAATACCCCTGGGTTCCATCCCCTGTACCACACATACACAAAAAAAATACATTTTTACATGATATTTTCAACTTATGATGGGTTTATTGAGCCTAATGCTATCATAATTCAATGTGCATCTGTATAACTAGAAGAAGCGAAAGCAGTGAAAAATGTGAAAAAATATTTATAAAACCATGTTCATATAGCAATAATCACAACAGCCAAAGAGTGGAAGCAACTCAGTTTCCTTCAACAGATAAATGGATAAGCAAAATGTGGTATATACATACCGTGCATTACCATTCAGCCTTAAAAGGGGAAATTTTGACAAATACTACAACACAACCTTGAAGACATTATGCTAAATGAAATATGCCAGTCACAAAAGGCTGGACATTATAACATTCCTCTTATACAAGGTTCCTAGAGTAGTGAAACTCACAGAGGCAGAAAGTAGAATGGTGGTTGACAGAGAGGGAAGAATAGGGAGTCAGTGTTCAACGGGTACAGAGTTTCAGTTGGGGAACGTGAGAAAGTTCTAGAGATGCATGGTGATGATGGCAAATGCATTTAATGCCACAGAAAACGATTAAAATAATAGGTTTCATATTATGCATATTCTACTAAAATAAAAAAAAGGACAAATCTGCTTTTGCTTTGTTTTTGTCTGGTAGGTAAAAAGAGCCTCTTGGTGCCAAATTCTTCTTTTCCGCAAGCAAAAAGTTAGGTCTTTTCAGAGAAACCGCCAATATAGGCTACCTGAGCACAAGAGTAATAACACTGGAAAACTCTTTTAACACCATATCCATATTTGTTTATGTACATAATGTAGGATTACAAGCCTAAAGATCAAACCTTTAGAATTCAAGTGTACCAGGCTGGAGGAGTATGTAGCTCTATGGTAGAGAGCCTGCCTAGCATGTACAAGGCCCTGGGTTCCATCCTCAGCCCCTCCCCACCCCGAAAGATTTAAATGAGGCCCTCCGCAACTTAGTGAGACCCTGTTTCAAAATAAAGAATAAAAAATCGGGCTGGGGGAGTAGCTGGAGGTAGAATGCCCCTGGGTTCAATCCCCAGTACCACCAAAAAAAAAAAAAAAAAACCCAGTACCACGCACCCCCAGTCTTTTTTCTTTTTTATTTTGTGCTAAGTTGCTAAGTGTCTTGTTGAGTTGCTAAGGCTGGCCTCGAACCTGCAATTCTCCTGTCTCATCCTCCCAAGTACAGGGATTACAGGTGTGTATCACCACACCTGGCTGATTTAAAATATTTTATTCTGAAGCCAGGCGTGGTGGTGCACACTTGTAGTCCCAGTACTTGGGAGGCTGAGACCGGAGGATCCAGGTTCATGGCCAGCCTCAGCTACTTAGTGTGACCCTCCACAACTTAGTGAGACCCTGTTTCAAAATAAAGAATAAAAAAATAGGTCTGGGGGTGTAGCTCGGAGGTAGAATGCCCCTGGGTTCAATCACTGGTACCGCAAAAAATAAATAAATAAATAAAATATTTTATCCCTCACATATAAATAGTGTTTCAAATTTTACAAAATCTGTTTACATTCATTAATTAATTTAGTTCCTGACCCAAACTATTATAGCCACTTTATAGAAAAAGAAATTGAGACTGAGTGAGGTAAAATAATCCACTGAAGTTCACATCAGATGATTAACTGCAAAACTGGGGCTAGAACTAGTTCATCCCATTCAGTAGATTATTTACTAAGGGCCCATTATAGCCAAGCACTGTGCTAGGTGCATTGGATACAGAAATGAATCAGAGGTGGCCCCACTCCCTAGAGCCTCCAAACTGGCCCTCCCTCTCCAGCAGCTGGGAGTATGTTCCCTCTGTTTGCACGAAGTCAATTACCCAAAATATGCCCAATGCCACCAGGAGCATACAAGGGGAGATCCTTCCATCGATCTCTGGACTGTCTATTCTATTTGGAAATAACTAACTTTGGAGAAGAAATACAACAGAAGATTCTCCCCAAAAGAAAAATAAGATAAACTTAAAAGACCCTGTTTATGAGAGGCAGGCAAGCTTCAAATCATAGTGGCCAAAAGAATGCACTATTGAATCAGGTGGGCTGGGTGTGTCCCTCCCTCCCTCCCTTCCTTCTGTACTGAGGATTAAATCTAGGGGTGCTCTACCATTGAGCTACACCCTCGGTCCTTTTTTATTTTGAAACAGGGTTGCACTAAATTACCACACACTGGCCTCAAACCTGTAATCCTCCTGGCTCAGCCTCTCAAGTACTGGGATTACAGGTGTGCAGCTGATTCACAACTTTTAGATGGCAACAAATTATTTAATTCCCTTTTCTAATTTACATTCCTTTCACTTATTTTAATTTTGGCTTAATCCTGCCTTGAAGAAATGACCTAACAAAATACCCCTAGAGATTGCATATCGATCTGTATAACCGAAAAAATTAATGCTCCTACATTTTTAATTTGCAGGGCCAAGGAATACCCCCTTTCCTTCTCTCTAATCTTTTCTAGAAGCTTTGTTTTCCCCTTGTTTCTATAGCCCCATCTCATTATTCTGTGTAAAGTGTGTTACATGACAAACACATATCACTGCTATGGTGTGTATACAAAATAGAAAATAATTTTTTTTTGTACTGGGGATTGAACCAAGAGGCATTCTACCTCTGAGCTACACTCCCAGCCCTATTTTATTTTTATTTTGAAACAGAGTCTAGTCTCTCTAGGTTGCTGAGAGTCTCCCTATGTTGCTGAGGCTGTCCTCGAACCTGCAATCCTCCTGTCTCAGTGTCCCAAGTACTGGAATTATAGGCATGTGCCACCACACTGGCTTAGAAAATAATTTGAAGCCAGGTGTGGTGGCGCACCTTTGTAAGTCCCTGTACTTGAGAGGCTGAGACAGGAGTATCACAGGTTTGAGGACAGCCTCAGCAACATAGCAAGACTCTCAGCAACCTAGAGAGACCCTGTTTCAAAACAAATAAGGGCTGAAGGTGTAGCTGGGAGGTAGAATGCCCTTGGGTTAACCCCCTAGTACCACAATAATAATAATAATAATAATAATAATAATAATAATAATTTGAATGAAATGGTAAGACTATTATCTTGCAAAAAAGTATTGAAAAAAAACTCACAATTATTTTTTTCTCTGAAGCAAAACAGATGATGACTATTAAAAGAATTCCCAATCACGGGCTTGGGATCTACCAGCATGTGCTCAACGTCCTTGGCTGGACTCCGGGTCAGTGCCATTGTCAGTCTCTCCTTTTGCCCCTCCTTACTCCCAGTTCTTGTTTGGCTGGGATGAACGCTACAGGGACTCCACAGTTCACCACATTTTACTAAAGAATTTAATTTTCAGAAAGTATGCTCTTTTTTTTTTTTTGCGGTACCGGGGATTGAACCCAGGGGTGTTCTACCTCCGCGCTACACCCCCGGCCCTATTTTTTATACTTTATTTTGAAACTGGGTCTCACGAAGTTGCGGAGGGCCTCACTAAGTAGCTGAGGCTGGCCGTGAACTCGGATCCTCTGGTCTCAGCCTCCTAAGTACTGGGATTACAAGCGTGCGCCACCATGCCCAGCAAGTATGCTCTTTTTAATTAAACTTTATTACTGAGATTCTAAAATGATTTCATTTTGAGGTAATATCACCTATTAAATTAAAAACATGTAATACATAATATATATGTAAATGTATATACATATGTATGGTTTTTTTAAACAAAACAAAATAAAACACTGCATCAGGGGCAGGGTTAAGCAAGGTTCCAGGGTACTAGGTCTTAATTTCCAAACTAGAACACATTTTGAGAATACAAGTTTCAGGGCCGGGCGTGGTGGTGCAGGCTTGTAATCCCAGTACTTGGGAGGCGGAGACTGGAGGATCCGGGTTCGCGACCAGCCTCAGCTACTTAGTGAGGCCCTCCGCAACTTCCTGAGACCTGGTTTCAAAATAAAGTATAAAAAATAGGGCCGGGGGTGTAGCTCAGAGGTTAAACGCCCCTGGGTTCAATCCCCGGTACCACAAAAAAAAAAAAAAGAGAATACAAGTTTCACAAAAAACACACCTTTATGCACCAACAGAATTTTCACAATCTTTAAGAACATGATGAAGTTTTATATATTGCTTAAAAATATCTTCTGCTAAGAAATCCTTGAAATGCAATTAAAAATATAAATGCAATTATAAACTACCTTAATAGAAGCCAGTGAACTTGAATTTCTCATACCTGTTGGATAGTAGGCTTGGGAGTACTGCGCTGAGGGTGTGTAGTTACTGTATTTTTGGGAGGAGCTGACCATTGTTTGAGGACCTTGTTGGACGTGTACGGATGCCGCGCTGGGCTGCAGTGTATAGGTGACCTCAGTTGGAAACCTCTGCAGTACAGGAAATGGAACCCCTTTATCTGAAAAAGTGGGAGACGTGTCCACTTGTCCAGGGTGCATTCCAAGAGAGTTTTGCCACGTTCTAGGAGGAATTGGGGTCCGATCTAAACCTTTCAGAGGGAAAGTACTGTGGTTGTGGGACGAAGTTGAAACGTAGGAATAAGGAGACAAACTATCTCGCCGGAATGACCGGTGAAATTGTCCTACAGCCACTGGTCCTGTATAAAAGAGGAAGAGCACATTTACTCATTTGACATTAAACCATCAGCCATAGTAAACCAAAGGTCAGACAATGCTCTACTGTTTATTTGTCAGCTATTTTGAACACAAGAGACATTTAATTTTAGTAAAAACAAGTCCAAAATCCAGAATATGGAATTGTACATACAATGCTCAAAGAATAATCAAACTTTGGTTTGGTCTCAATATGACTGTCCTAAGAGGTAAAGTGGCCAAACTAACATTATTAAATCAAATATTCAATGGTGTGTGTGTGTGTGTGTCTGGGGATTGAGCCCAGGGGCATTCTACCTCCAAGCTACACCCCCAGCCCTATTTTATTTTTATTTTGAAACAGGGTTTCTCTAGGTTGATGAAAGTCTCACTAGTTGCTGAGGCTGGCCTTGAACCTGCGATCCTCCTATCTCAGTCTCCCAAGTACTGGGATTACAAGTGTGTGCCAACACACCTGGCTCTCAAATATTCAATGTTAAAAAGGCTTTTATAAGCCAAACATGGTGGTGCATGCTTGTAATTCCAGTACTACGGTGGCTAAGACAGGAGGATCACAGGTTCAAGGGCAGCCTCAGCAACTTAGTAAAACCCTGTTTCCAAATAAAAAATAAAATAGGGCTGGGGGTGTAGGTCAGAGGTAGAATGCCCCTGGGTTCAATCCCCAGCACCCCCCAAAAAAAAGGCTTTTATAAGCTGGGCACGGTGGCACATACCTATAATCCTAGTACTTGAGAGGCTGAGATAGGAAGATCACAGGTTTGAGGCCAGCCTCAGCAACTTAGTGAAACCCTATTTCTTTCTTTTTTTTTTTTTTGCGGTACTGGGGATTGAACCCAGGGGCATTCTACCTCCGAGCTATACCCCCAGCCCTATTTTACTTTTATTCTTTATTTTGAAACAGGGTCTAAGTTGTGGAGGGCCTCACTAAGTAGCTGAGGCTGGCCACGAACCTGCGATCCTCCTGTCTCAGCCGCCCCAGTACTGGGATTAAAAGTGTGCGCCACCACGCACGGCTAGTGAGGCCCTATTTCAAAACAAAAACTACAAAGGGCTATGATGAGGCGGCTCGGAGGTAGAATGCCCTTGGGTTTGACCCTCAGTAGCCTCCCTCCCCCAAATAACCTGTTATAGATGATTTAGCCATCTTACCTTTTACCTCAATCGACTGACCCATTTTTTTCAATGTTTATAACTAATCCCTAGTTTTCCATTCATTCTTTCAAACAATTTAGGAACCTTAATAGTACCAGGAAAATAAGCACTCTAACATATACATAAATATGTAGAACAAATAAGAATAAAAACATGAGCCAAAAGTAATGTTTTTTTTTCCCTTCCAATTTTTTAAGTACTGGGGATTGAATTCAGGGGCACTGTACCGTACATCCCCAGCCCTATCTTATTTTTTAGTTTTTTTTTTTTTGTGGTACTGGGGATTGAACCCAGAGGCATTCATTCTACCTCCGGGCTACACCCCCAGCCCTATTTTTTATTCTTTATTTTTGAAACAGGGTCTCACTAAGTTGCAGAGGGCCTCACTAAGTAGCTGAGGCTGGCCATGAACCTGCGATTCTCCTGTCTCAGCCTCCCGAGTACTGAGATTACAAGCGTGCGCCACCACGCCTGGCTTCCCCTTCCAATTTTTTAACAAAAATAATCTTCATTAGAAAAGTCAGGCTTGAGCCGGGCGTGGTGGTGCACGCTTGTAATCCCAGTACTTTGGGAGGCAGAGACCGGAGGATCCGGGTTCGCGGCCAGCCTCAGCGCGCATGCGCGCGTGCGCTATCGACCGACCGATCTCTCTCTCTCTCTCTCTCCTCCCTCCTCTCTACCTAGTGAGGCCCTCTGCAACTTCGTGAGACCTGGTTTCAAAAATAAAGCATAAAAAAAATAGGGCAGGGGGTGTAGCGTGGAGGTAGAACACCCCTGCGTTCAATCCCCAGTACCGCAAAAAAAAAAAAAGAAAAGTCAGGCTTGAATAGTTTGACTTAGTTTTCTTCATCCCTTAAATCATTTTCCATGGTCTTTTTTTCTTTAGAGTACCTCTAATAGTGATCATTCCCATGTACCAGTGACCTTCAAACACTGCTTTACATCTAAATCACTGGGAGAGTATGTTAAAAATCTACCTATCAGAGGCTGGGGATATAGCTCAGTGGTAGAGCACTTACCTAGCATGAGTAAGGCCCTGAGTTTGATACCCAGCACCAAAATATATATGTGTGTGTGTGTGTGTGTGTGTGTGTGTATATACATATATATACCTGTAAAACAAATAAAAATTCTACCTATCAGCCGGGCATGGTGGAGCATGATTATAATTCCAGTACTTGGGAGGCTGAGACAGGAGGATGGCAGGTTTGAAGCCAGCCTCGGCAACTTGGAGGTAGACTGCCTCTGGGTTCAATCCCCAATACCAAAAACAAAAAAAAACTACCTATCCAGGTTCAGAGATTCAGATGTGGATACTTCCTTTCTGTTATCTAGTAAGGCAGAGGGGGCAACAGTATGTGATGAGAAAAGGAAGAATATAACTGTTGCAGGCTGAATTTATAGATCATGATTCCTAAATATAAACAGCTGGGTATGGTGAAGCAAGCTTGTAATTCCAGAACTTGAAAGGTTGAGACAAGAGGATCCCAGGTTCCCAGTCAGCCCCAGCAATTTAGCCAGGCCCTCCACAATTTAGTGAGACTTTGTTTCAAAATAAAGAATAAAAGCCTGGCATGGTGGCCCATGCTTGTAATCCCAGTACTTGGGAGGCTGATACAGGAGGATTGCAGGTTCAAGGACAACCTCAACTAGTAGTGAGACTTTCATCAACCTAGTGAGACACTGTTTCAAAAACAAATATAAAGTAGGGCTGGGGGTGTAGCTTGGAGGTAGAATGCCCCTAGGCTCAATCCTCAGTACCACACACACACACACACACACACAAAAAAAAAAAAAAATTACATTAAATTAAAAAATAAAGCCGGGCGTGGTGGTGCACGCTTGTAATCCCAGTACTTTGGGAGGCGGAGACCAGAGGATCTGGATTCGCGGCCAGCCTCGGCTCTCTCTCGCTCTCTCTCTATCTATCTATCTATCTATCTCTATCCCTCTCTCTCCGTCTGTCTCTCTCTCTCTCTCTCTCTCTCTCTCTACTTAGTGAGGCGCTCTGCAACTTCGTGAGACCCGGTTTCAAAATAAAGTATAAAAAATAGGGCTGGGGGTGTGGCGTGGAGGTAGAACGCCCCTGGGTTCAATCCCCGGTACCGCAAAAAAATAAAAAAATAAAAATAAATAAATAAATAAATAAATAAATAAAAATAAAACAGGACTAGGGGTGTGGCTCAGAGGTAGAATGCCCCTGGGTTCAATCCCCAGTACCACACACACACACACAAATATATTATACATACACACACACACACACACACACACACACACACATACACACATAAATAAAGCTAGCCTAGTTTATTCCTAAAGAGTTTTATGTATTAAATTATGTGGTTCACAAATTCTTTTCAATTTATTTCATTAAATTAATCTGTTGGGAAGCTGAGATAGGAGGATTTCAGGTTCGAGGACAGCCTCAGCAGGTAGTGAGACTCTCATCAACTTAGGGAGAGGGAGACCCTGTTTCAAAATTAAAAAAAAAATAGGGCTGGGGGTGTAGCTTGGAGGTAGAATGCCCGTGGGTTCAATCCCCAGTACCACAAAAAAAAGAAAAGAAAAAAGAATTCTCTATCTTGATTTCTCAAATTCTAGTTTATATCTGAATTACAATATAAATTCTATTTCTATCATGAGTGAAGTCCAATTATCTATTTTAGGTACTGATAATGTAAGAATACTGTCAGGATTAGAAAGGCATTCCTTTGTTTTTTAAAATAAAGACCTAGCCGGGCATAGAGAGGAAGAACTCAGATTTGTGGCTAGCTTCAGAAATTTAGTGAGGCCCTCCACAACTCAGTGAAATTCTGTTTCTGAATAAAAAATAAAATAGGGCTGGGGAGCCTGGCACAATGGCGCACACCTGTAATCCCAGTATTTGAGAGGCTGAAACAGGAGGATCACAGGTTTGTGGTCAGCCTCAGCAACCTTGCAAGGTCCTCTACAACTTGGTCAGACCCTGTTTCAAAATAAAAAATAAAAAAATAGGGCTAGGGGTGTAGCTCAGAGGTAGAATGCTTCTGGGTTCAACCCCTAGTACTTCAAAAATTAATTAATTAGTTAATTAATAGGGCTGGGGTGTAGCTCAGAGGTAGAATGCTTCTGGGTTCAACCCCTAGTACTTCAAAAATTAATTAATTAGTTAATTAATAGGGCTGGGGTGTAGCTCAGAGGTAGAATGCTCCTGGGTTCAACCCCCAGTACCACATAAATAAATAAATAAGTAAGTAAATAAATAAATATCCAAAACATGTTTAGCTCTGATTTATTCTTCTATTAAGGGTTACCTCAATAAGGTAACCCCTCATTAAGGTAAGCCCTTCTATTAAGGGCTCTAGTCTGACCAAGTTTACAGAGGATCACCTATATACCATTATCTTTAATATTGATAGCAAACTTTGAATTCAGAATTCTAGATATGTAGGGCAGAATGAATTTCTGGGTGTTTGTTTTCTTTTTTTTTTTTTTTTT
>PVJS01026260.1:0-27213 GCA_004027185.1 Glis glis | reverse complement strand
TTGACTCTTCAATCTAAAGGTTGTGGTGTTCCATAAAACTATGGTCAAATGAATTTGTTGGCTTTCATCTTGTTAACTTGACTTTTGTTATAGGTGTGTTGTCCATGGTCTTTTATGATGTGTAGGAAAAGGATGATGATTATTTTCACCTCTACAGGAGACAAGTTGAGGTAGATATCTGAAACGTCCTAGAGGTATGGAAAAGAGGTTCATATAGCTCTACATAGAGGGTTTTAGGTCTTTCCTGACTTGCAGTGAAATGGTGACTTTCAGTTGGGTTTTAAGCACAAAAGTGGAACAAACAAATATGTCTTCACCTCAGCTGCTTTGGAAATGGACCATGGCTGTATTAGGAGTTTCCCCATGAGCTGGGTAGTTCCGAGATAAGTTCTAAGGTAGACGTAACAGTATATTCTCACTGATTGGGTTTGAGTTTCCAGAGAATCATCAGGGTAGGTTCTAAGAATAGCGACTGAGATACTAGAAGGGCACCCTGCCATCCATGGGCCTGAGGAAAACTGCAACTGCAAGATATTTTGGGTGAGAAGGAAAGGGGCACATGTCAGCTCAGTTTGGTGAATGTCACATTTGATGAGACAGATACCCAGGTGGAGACAAGCATCTCGATGGATGGGTCTGGGGTTCTGAAAGAGGATTGGTCTGGAGGGATTGTTTTGTAAGTATCATGTAGAAATTACCAGAGAATAGGCAAAGGAGAGATGCAAATCTGAGCCAGGAGTACTTCAATATGAAGAAGAAAGTGGAAAATGACACCAGAAGGAAGATTAAAAGCTATAGAATTGAAATTTTATGATGGACCACATGCACTGAGACCTGGAGATTAATTATAGCATGTGCTCACATGCAAGTGATTAAAGTCTTGAGTAGAGTACAGGAGGGACAGTGGAAGGAATGGATGAAATACTTTGGAAGAAAGTGACTGTAAAGGAAACAGACGACACCGCAAGTCTGGGAAATGGGAATTGTTCTGTTCTATCACAAACATTGTTCCTATGGAAAAATAAATTTCCAGTATTTTCATATACTGCAGTTCTGGCCAGATTAAACAGCAAAATGTGAAGACAGAAAAAAATGGAAGTTAAGGCAGAAGAACATCTTAGCATAGGGATGCACTGTATAAACAAAATATGGAAAGAACTACCATAACGTAAAATATTGGTACTTTCATTTATAAATAAACAAGGTATAAATACAAAGCCTGGTCAGATAATAGCAGATCATATAACAAACTAAGAAAGTCCTTCCAATTTATTAAAATTAATTCTTATGCATCTATCAAAATAGACATTTAATAGAAAATGTACAACATACTTGGATAAGCATTTCATAAAAGAGAAGCTACCTGGGCAAGGTGGTGCACACCTGTAGTCCTAGTAATTGGGAGGCTGAGGCAAGAGGATTTCACATTTGAGGCCAGCCTCAGCAACATAGAAAGACCCTGTCTAGAAATAAAAATAGTCTGGGGGTATATAGCTTGGGGGTACAGCCTACCTGGGTTCAATTCTCAATACCACCAAAAAAAAAAAAAAGCGAAAGAAAAAAACTAAATGGCTGATGGATCAAAAAATGTCAACTCAATAGAAAGCTAAATAAATAAATACATGCTGAAATCACAATTGGTCATATATGTCCAATGGCTATATAAATAGTAAAAATTCAGTACATACCAAATTTTGCTCAAATGCAGAATTGTAGAGCCGGAGGCACTCTAAGTTGGTATAGCCATTTTGAAATACACTAGTATATTTTAAGGTGTGCACACTGTAGCCCATCAACTCTACCCTGATGTCTTGCTTTCCTTCATCAAAATGGGCACATAAAAATTTGCATATGCTGATGAGAAGGTGATTTCAAATGCAGACACATAAAGGGAAAACGAGCCTGTTTTTCCCCAACATGGAAACAATGCCCAGTATTTCATTTGTACTTAGGTGACAGAAGAAAGGTTGTATGTAGCATTCAAAAATATTTGCACACATGCAGGTTTTCACTGTTCACTACCAGTCTACTCTGAGTTTCTATGCACAGGCTTCTATGATATAAAATGGGGTCAAACTGCTGAAATTTGACTTAAGAAATTCCATTCTTAATGTAACCTTAATGTAATGTTGTGTATTGACAAGTCCTTTATTCTCAGAACAAATAAAACAAAAATCAAGATCCAAAGACAAAGTATACCTATTTAAATAATGAGCAATGTTTTCCTCTGACTAGATGTGTTTCCCTTTGCTCTGGAATAAAAGATCTTAACAATATTTTTTTCCAAACAAGTCAAAGGAAAAGCCACAATGATGAGTACATTTCAAAATTTAGATATTAACTTTTATTCTTCCTCTAAACTTTCCATACTTTCTCAATTAAAATATGCTAAAATGATCATTTTAGAGTCCCATGTTTATGATATCCAATAAGAAAATATCTCTAAATACTTATGGTATGTTACTATAAAGTGCTTTAAATAGTTCAATTTACAATATCTACTAAGTAAGAAACCATTTCTGAATACTGATGGTATATTACTATAAAATCCTTTTAATGCATCAGTCCTTAGGGGTAGGAAATCAACATCAACATTTTCTGTATTTATAAAAATGAGGACAAAATTACTTGGTTTGAACTATCGTGAGGTAGAATAACTAGTTTGGATATTTGTTTTCCTTGGGCAAAGACATCTTGTCAAAGGGTGTTGTGTTCATCCTCCAAATATAGCTTCTGATTCACTGATGAGATTCAAGCCTTTGACTTGCTCTGGAAATGTAGCATTGCTGGAACTGGGCCTGGAAGGACCGTGGTTCCAGGTCCTTCGTGCTTGGGTTTCACAGCCATGGCCCTTCTGCTGGTCCAGCCCACGCTGCCCCACTCACTTGCCCAGGCCCTACTCCAGGAACAATGTGGGTACCTCTAGTGATGCTGGGGCCTGGCCATTCCTTCCTCAGTGTTCTGCAGTCTCAGCCTGGGTGGAGCTTCTTCATGTCACTGGCATCTACTTCGCAGGGCCAACTCTAAGACGGGCTGCTCTCTCCCGGGCCTCACTGCTCAGGGCTAAGCTGATCTGAGGCTTTGCACACACTAGACAGCAGCGCTGGCTACTACAGAGGTAATGTCCAGGCTCCAGGCATGCAGAGGGGCCCCATGTGGTCAGCTCATTGGCACAGCAGTCATTGCCTTTCTGGACCTGGCCTCATCCTGCCTACTTGATAGCTCTTTCCTTACCTCTGCTATTTTTCTTCTCTTTATTGAGACATGGGGTCTGCTTCAGTGACATCTTCATGATGAGCTCCAGAGCACTGGCTCCCGTGTCTGGGGCAATTCCTCTGACTCTTGCCTTGTTGGCTTCCCCTGCATTGCATTTGCTTCTCAGCTGCAAGAAAGGCAGGTGTTCGTACATCTGCCAGGCCTTCCAGCCTATTCTTAAGGTGCAGGGGCCAGATTCATGCTCTCACTGCCCCCATCCTTCCTCACCCACAGAGGGGTGTGGCCCAGGCAGGAGTATGGCCCAGGAGCCAATAATCAGCAGCGCGTCAGAGGGATTTTTGGTGGTGTGATGGGGGATGGGCATTCCTGGCGCTTCCAGGACCCTCAGATGTCATATGTGGAATTATTTTCTTTAGAGATCCATTTTCTTTAGGGTTTCATTTTTCTGATGAGGATGACTGCCACTACAAACCTAGGGTACAAATGCTGTGCATGTGTGGCAGCACATGGATAAGGAGCTACACTTCTGTAAGCTTTCAGCTCACACCCTTCTCCTGCATGCGTTTCAGTGTCCATGAGCCTGGTGTTTCTCCCATTTCTCCAGGAGGAAACCTTCGGCCCACAGTGGGAGAGGCGTGGATTGGCACGGTCTGTTGACTCCCAGCCAGTGCCCACAAGCTCTTCCCTGCCTCTCAGGCTTCTGTCCGGGAGTCCCAAACCCCTCCCTGAAGTCTTGGGAGACTGGGCTCCATGCCCAGAGACATCCCACTCAGCTTGCATTTGGAGTTTTCACCACCATCCTACAATCAGCTTTCTGTACTTTAAATATATCTTTAGTTTTCTTGCTTGATAATGGTTTTTCCCCATTTTCTATGTTGCTATGGATTCATAGCTCATTTTAAAATCCCTTTATCATCTTTCATTTTTGTTTGGGAAAGCAGAGGAGATCACTGCATGCACCTTGACCTGCCATCCTGCCATCTCTACCTGTGACTCACGGGCCAGAAATGTGAAAAGTCAGACTCAGAAGAGGAAAAGACACACTCGACCTTTAAAGTGTTAAGTGTGGCCTCAGGCTGCTCTCATACATTTTAAGTTTGGCTTAAAGGTTTCTCCCTGTGTAGTGAACTAACCCAATGTGCAAACACTGCGGCCTGTCCAAGTTACTGAGGTTCACACTCTGCTCAGATGAGACTGACAGGCACTGTAAGCAATCAGGCTGTGGCTGTGTCCCCTTCCCTTTCCTGCAGGGTACTTTCTTTCCCTATCTGTGACTATAACCTGCCCATGTGATGGAGCAGGCATCCTGAGGCATTTTGGTCCAGACTGCTGCTCCATTCTAGAATCATAAACAGACATGATTATGATATGTGTAATTAGATTTGTTGTGAGTTTGCTTCTTAACGGGAGTATTGCTTTCTTTGGACAGCATCACTTTGGATATTGGGCACAGACTACCCCAGTGCTGGAAAACTACTTGTGGCGAACATCTTCCCCCAGGCTCCACATTTTGGCCTTGTACAGAGTGATGTCGTTGTTTTCCCTGAAGTGGTTCAGCCTGTGGTCATGGCGTTATGGGTCGACCTAGAGAGGAGGACACCCACCTTCTGGTTGTTCCAGGCGGACCCTGCGCTCTTCCCCAGGTTGCTCTAGGCGGGTCCCCATGCCCACCCCCTGGTTGTTGCAGGCAGATCCTGTGCCCTCCATCTGGTTGGCTTTAGGCCAGGCTACACAGCCTCCCCCTGGTTGTTTGAGGCCAGACTCTTCGCCCTCCCCATAGTTGGTCTAGACCAGCCCCATGACCTCCCCCTAGTTAGTTCTAGGCTGGCGCCCTCCCTCTGAGTGCTCCAGGCTGGAACCCATGCTCTCCTCTGTCCTTCCCATAGACATCACAGTACCCAGCCCACAATTATCCAGCAGTTACTATGTGCCACGCACTGTCCTAGGCAGTTTACAAATACCACTTCACTTTCTCCTTGTAACAACAGTGGGAGTTAGGTATTCTAATGTCTCTGCCTTGTGGCAAGGAAATTGAGTCAGAAAATGGCTTAGACACTTGCCCAAGGCGCACAGCTAGTGGGTGGGAGCCAGGATTCAGTCCCAGGGCAGCCTGGCCCCTCTGCTCTCCTGGCCAACTCCTGTCCTGCCACTGTGCTTCCTGGCACCGAGGGCAAAAGACACTCACCAAGGGCTGTACCACCCGATCTCTTGACTCTCAGTCTGTGTCTCTGGGTATTCCTCCCTTGGGCCCTGAGCAGTGTGGTGGATGAGATTCAGAAACTTGGCTGGGAGACAAGGCATGAGTTAGGGAGAAGCCAAAGTGTGGACTAATAGGAGTGCCCCCCCTTGCTCAGGCCACAGGGTTTCTTAGGGCAGAGTGAGCTGGCCTCGGGCCTGGGCCTCCAGCCGGGGTGTCTTGCTCTTCACTCATCTTTCAGTAAACATGGTGAGTACTAAACACCCTGTTGTAGCAGAGCTGAGCAAGGCATAAACCACCCCTCTCCTCAGAAGCATGGGGGATGGGACGGGGCATATGATATGCATGTATGAGAGGGGACCCAAGTGTGGCACACAGTGGTCCATACTGAAGAAAGGAGCTGCAGAGGAGTGCTGGGGCAGGGAGAGAAGTCCTTGCTGATCCCAGGAGCCTCCCTGGGCCTTTCCCACAGCACAGGGCCCTCCACTGGCCACTCCCCTGACCTGCTCCTTCAGCCTCTGAGCACCTGCCCCAGTGACTCCTAGTCCCCAACTCCACTGCGTGAGGGAGGAGCCGGCTTTCCATGCCATCGCCACACAAGCCCGTGCCCTGCTCTGCTGTCCAGGTGCTCACAGGCCTGCTTCCTCACCTCTCCTTCAGTGTGCTGTGAGATCCCCACCCAGCCCCAGCCCACTCACTAGCCCACAATTATAATGCAACAATAATATCTGGCATTTCCTAAGCACCAAGTACCAGATACAGTTCTAAGCACCACGTCATTCTGCTTAATCCTCCTAATGACCCTAAGAAATAGACTCAGAAAGGTAAAAAAGAACAAAACAAAACAAAACCACTGCCCCAATCGCAGTTAACGAGTGTCAGAACCAGGATTAAACTCCGTTAATATGACTTCAGAATCCCTTGTGTAACATCAGAATGTTTCTTGAGTGAAAAAATGTGATGGTAAGGGCATTAGGGGCATTTTCTTGCCTTAAAAGGTAATGAGTTGGCATTAGGGGTGAATATGTCAGTCTCTTTTGAGCTTAGTTAATATGAGTCCAGTTTACAGGATCACAGCAGAGGACCCTGATGTAACACTACCCTGAGAGTTCTCTCCAGTTATCTGCCTCTCTGTGCTCCATTTCATGGTATTCCCAAACCCCAGCACTTACCATCTGCAGGTTCCTCTAAGTTATCATGCCAAGACATGGGCTTTCTGGTGATTGTGTGAACTAGAGGAATCCAGCATCAGAGCTCACGTTAGAACATAAGCCCCTGCCTCTAAGACTGCCCTAAACCAGGCACCCATGGAGCGCATATCTGGCACATTCCAGGTTCTATGCTGGGTGCTGGGAACAAAGTCAAAGGAGGCCCTCAAGGACCCACAGTCTAGAGTGCGCTGTCCAGCACAGGGGCTGCCAGCCACAAGCAGCTACTTGGATTTATTTTCATATAATTTACAATACTGGCGATTGAGCCCATGGGTGCTCTATGACTGAGCTACATCCCCAGCCCTTTTTATTTTTTATTTTGAGGCAGGGTGTCCCTAAGTTGCCTAGGCTGGCCTCGAACTTGTCATTTTCCTGACTCCACCTCCAGAGTCACTGGTTTGATTTAACTGAAATTAAACACAATGAAATGTTCAGTGCCTCAACACACTAGCTGCAGCATCTCAAGCGCTCAGTAGCCCAATGGGGCTGATGGGGGCAGTTTGGGCACAGCACAGATACAGAACGTCCTCGTGGCAGGGCGTTTCCAGGAGGCAGACAGGCTGGGCAGTCAAGCCAGGTGAGGCAGACAGTGCTGTGCACAGGGGGGCAGAGCCCACGCGCCACCGTGCAGCTCCGAGTCCTGGAGCTCTGGAGCAGCATGGAGGATGGAGGAGGTTCCTTTTCGCCTGGGCACTGGTTGCCTTCCTGCTGACTGATCTGATGTAATGCTAAGCGAGGTCAGCAGGAGGGAGGAGAGGAGAGGAAGCCACTGGAGGGGCAGGTGAGGAGCATGCGCACTAAGATATATGTGTATTTATGTCACTGCGTGCTATTATAACTCTATCAGCAAAGCATACTTTTTATAGATGAAAGTAAACGATCGAGTGAGCAGGGGAGAAGCCTCCGCGCTTGTCACATGTCCTTCATGTTCACCGAGGCAGGGATAGAAGAAGGGGCAGGTCGGGTGTGTGGAGCAAAAGCGGCCCAGTGACTGGCAGGTGCGTGGGGTGCAGGGGAGGCAGGAGGAAGGCCCCTAGCTTTGGAGGGGAGCGGCGGGGGGTGGGTGTCTGGAGCTGAACTTGAGACCTGGTGGCCTGGTAGTCTTTAGGGGTCGCGCGTGTCACAGAACTGGAGGAAATCGCGCAGGACAATGCGCGGTGAGAGGAGGGGACATTGCGGCACAGAATCCACTGCTTCTGGATTCTGCAGAGGACGGTCTAATGCCAGAGGAAACCCTTTAGCGGATGAAATGAACCCAAACTGCAAACAACCAAGACGAATCCTGTGGAACAGAACTACTGCAAAAGGAAAACTAGTAAAAACCACCCCCATCTGCCCCCAAGTTTAGCCGCGGTGGGTGCGTCCTCTGTTCCCAGTGGTGGCCGCCTCACCCTTGCGCACCCGGTTCACGTGGTACTGCGTGTAGAGCCGCTGAGTCCGCAGCTCGCGCGAGATCTGGTTCTGGTGGACCTCATCTGGGAGCACTTTCTCCCTCTGGTGTGCAGCGATTCCTGACCGCCCTGCTGCAGCTCCCCGCGCCCTCAGTGCGTGGGTCCAGCGCCTCTGCGTTCTCCTGGCGATGGCGTCCCACTCTGCCTCCAGGCAACCGCGGCCCCAATGTCCAGCATGGTAAAATATTTTCCACCTTAGACATTCTTAAGTATGCCATTCAGTGGTGTTAAATACATTCACACCCAGAGTTCTTTCACACCCTTGAACAAATCTTCATTTCCTGATGCCTCGGCCCCTGGCACCCAGCGTTTCACTTTGTTTCTATCATTTCAACCCAGCTAGACTCCTTACATAAGAGAGTTTACTTGACAAGAACCCAAAGTAGGCCGCACATAGCAAGGGCAGCCTGGATTTGCTCTTCCCTCCCAGTACTTCATTTATTCTTTCATTCATGCATGTTTCTGATGTGTTTAGTCAGGGACATGTATCGGGCATGTTAGTTTTGCGCACATTCTGCAGATCCAGAGTCCAGCAAGCTATTGCATAGTTCCTTGCTTTGGTGCCTGCTGCTCCTGCTCCTTGGTCTGGAAGGCTCTTTCCCCCAGTGAGTCTGGAGAACCCAGTGTTTACATGAAATCAGATATAATCTTTCTAAAGCCTTTCAGAACTCTGGAACCCCAGTCCTATTTGTTTTTGTGTGTGTGTGTGTGTGTGTGTGTGTGTGTGCCTTGCTCCACCCCACATTGGTAGTTACTTTGCTAGGTGCATTTGTTATGCCTAAGTTACAGAAGAACAAAAATGTATCTGCAATGTCTCTACACACCCAGCCCTGGCAAAGTCTGGCAGATGTGTGTGGTGAGTGTTTGCTGACTGGGTGCCTGGGGCATCCTTCTGCTCGTGTAATTATATGAGCCCTTACATCATTGAGGACACAGATCATGCCATATGCTAGCTGGGCTGAACAAGGACCTTTGTTACTTGTCATCATGGGCCAGGCCTGTGTCCCGTATCCTCAAACAGCCTCCTGAAATCCTCACTACCTACGTGAGGCTAAGATGGAAAGAACCATCATTCCTCCAAGAAGCCACCGTTAACTTGAGGACATCTAGTGAGACTGTGTTTGTGTCCTGCTGCCTGGGCTTCTTCAGCCTGGGACCAGTAGTCTAGCAGCCAGGCCTGCTCCACACAGGGCTAGCTGCAGGGCAGGGTGGAGGCGCAGAGAGGAGTGGGGGAGATCTCTGCAGCTTTGTTTTCTCTGTCCACAGCTCACATTCTCATGTTCCCAGGTGTCTTGATATGGGTTCTGGGCCTGCCCTGGTCCAGCTCAGTGGCACCTTCTGCTTGCAGGCTGCCCGTGTTCTTTCAAACTCTACTGATACTAAAGGGAGACAGGATCCATCCATTCCTGGAGACTATGTACTGGGGAATTCTGGAGGGTTGAGAAAGGTGATGAATGGCCTCAGCCCTCTTGCCTCTTACCTAGTGTCCTCAGGGGGCTGATTTCTCTCAAAATCTCTGGGCTCTTTCTCAAGTAGGACCTGATGCCGAGACCCAGCCAACAGAGAAACCAACTGGAAAAATAATAGAAAATGTGATGTGGTTTACATTAGCAACGAGCTACTGACTAGAATTACCCTCAGAAGGAATATACGTATCCACAGTTGTGTGGCGCTTCTGGACTCTGATCTATAGCATTTGTCTATTTGTCTCTCCTTATTCCAGTACCGCATCATAATTATTATAGTAATTAAGTTATAATTTTTCATAATAAATCCCGATGTGTGGTGGGGAAGAGTTTTTTCCCAAATGAGTCTTGCCTATTCTTAGTCCTTTACATTTCAACATAAATTTTGACCAGCCTGTCAAGTTCCCCAAAATATGCTGAGATTTTGATGGAGATTTTGTTGAATCTATGCATCAAATGGAGGAGAGCACTTTTAAAAATATCATTTCTTCATCACACGCTCTCACCAAGGTGGATATGGACCTAATCCTGCCTTCTAGGCTCCACTTCCTTTCCTGCTGTGCAGTGGAGGCAGCCCCCTGGGAGGCCAGCCTTCTGGCTGTGAGATGCAAGTGAGGCCCTTCCCCTCCTTGCAGGAGGCATTTCCCAAGGGCGCTGCTGCTCCTCTGGCTGGAATGGGGCAAAGGGATAGCTGAGCTGGTGCCAACCTGCCCAGGGGTTATCACCTCTGCCATCTACCCAGGATTGAAGGCCCATCGCAAGGTGTGCACACCGCTCTTCTTGTCCAGCAAGGAGACTCCACCACCCTCCCACTCAGGGAGATGGTCCCAGTGCCCAGGTCTGTAATCCCAACTCCTTCAGAATTTCTACATGCAACATGCAAATACTGGGTTTCATTTTTCTAGTGTCAATGAGATGCCCAGCCATGCAGAAACATAAATGTCTCTATCTTTTAAAGTCTTATTTTATAGGCTACACCTTTTGAAGAAGTACCATAGTTTCTTGGGTTATATACAGAATATTTATAGTTTTATCAGAAGCACTATTATTTTTATATGTTTTTATTGGTGCATTGTAGTCTCACATCACAATGAGTATCAGTTTGGTGTTAACATACATGCACACAGCTCTTGGTGTCCCTCCCCCCCGGCTCCCCCCCACATGTAGTACTGAGAATGATGTTGGTATAATCTCATAGGTACACATTGTTTATGATAGTAATTCCATATATTCACTTCTTTCTTGCCCTCCCCCTTCCCTTGTACCCCTTCCCTTGCACCACTGAGGGTTCTCTGTTGTCATTGGAGTCACTTTTGTGTCCCCATTATTTCCTAGGTTGTGCATATTAATGAAAACATATGTCCCTTCTTTTTTGTGATTGGATAATCTCACTTAACATAATTTTCTCCAGATCTTTCCATTTTCTTGCAAATGCTGTTATTTTGTTCTTCTTTATTGCTGAGTAGAATTCCACTGTATTTGCCATAATTTTGTAATCCATTCATCTGTTGATGGACATCTATGTTGGTTCAATAATTTGGCCACTGTGAATTGTGCTGCTATGAATATGGGTATGCATATATTACTGTGGTTTTCTAGTTTCAATCCCTTTGGTATGATACCCAGTAGTGGTATAGCCGGATCATATGGTGGGTCCATTCCCAGTTTTCTGAGGAATCTCCACACTGATCTCCATAGTGGCTGAACTAGTTTGCAATCCCACCAACAGTGTAGAAGAGTCCCAATTTCCCCATTTCTTTGCCAACATTTGTTGATGTTTGACTTCTTAATGCTTGCCATTCTAATTGGGGTCAGATGAAATCTTAGAGTAGTTTTGATTTGCATCTCCCTGATTGCTAATGATGTTGAACATTTTCTCTTTTTTTTGAAAGTGTTAAATGTTTTATTAAGGTCTAAAAGCTTTACATTTGTGATACACTACAAAATAGGAGTGCTGCTTCTTCAAGAAGTTTTCCTTGAGCTCGGTTAGGGGTTTTAGAAGTTGCGACACTCTGCTAATTTTTTGTTAAGTAGCTCGTGTATTTATGACCTTGGTTGGGGACTGGGAAAACACCTCTTCTTCCTCACCAAAGTGCTTCTTAATGATGTTCAGAGCAGCCTGGCCAATCCGATGGTTCTCGTGGAGTTGTAAAGCCTCAATTTGATTCATCCCACCGAGTTGTTCTATCAGAAGGCACAGGTTTTCCTTCTCGCACAGTTTCTCAGCCTCCTGCAGGATGTAAGAGATGACATGGAGGATGATGAGGACAATCTTCACATCTCAGGCAGTGAGTAGATTCAACAGTGGCCCCTTGACTCCAGAGTGGACAAGCTGGAACAACTGGTCCACAGAGGCCCATGTTGCGAACTTAGCCACTGTCCAGACAGCCTCTTTCTGGACTTTAAAATCTCCATTTTATAGCAGAGCCACCAAAGTAGGCAGCATGTTGAAAGCGATGAGCTGCTGGATCTGCTGGTGGGGCCCAGCTGCCATGTTGCTCAGGGCCCAGGCTGCTTCCTTCTGAATGGAGATCTTGGGGTGCATCAGGAGCTTGGACAGCACACTCAGCATGCCCGCATTGAGGGCCTGCTGGGTCTGGTGATCTGTTTCTGTGACGACATTCCCCACAGTGCGCAGAGAAGGAGTCAAGACATTGAGTTCCGAGCTGGTCATGAGCTCTACCAGCCTGGGCAGGACCCCCGTTTCACCCACTTGGCCGATGCGATTGTTGCAGTTGTCAGTGAGGTAGGACAGAGCCCAGCAGGTGTCCGAGAGAATCTCATTGTCATTTTGCTGGAGGAGGTGGGAGAGGACAGGCAGCATTTGTTTCACTGCTTCCTTGCAAGGGTATGGGTTCTTGTTTCGGCACAGGTTGGACAAGGTCCATGTGATTGATGTTCTGCAGAAATGTGATTGGTATGGTTGATGAAACCAGGGCCAGCAGATATAGGATGACATTGTTGGAGATAACAGTATCTCTGAATTTGGGTTTGTCACCAGCTATATTACCAAGAGCACACACTGTCTGTTCACACACAGTCGTGTGGGGGGAAGACAGTAGCTCGATCAGGGGTTGAATGGCACCCCCTTCCACCACAGCCCGGGTCTGCTCCAAAGTCCCTGAAGCAATGTTGGTCAGAGCCTAGGCTGCATCGAACTGCAAGTAGTGGTGAAGAGATGGCTTCAAGAGCTCCACCAGCCTGGTGATGAGCCTTGCTTCCATCACCAATGGTAGAGGCGGGTTCCTTTCCTGGGAGAGCATTTTCCTGGCTGCCTGGGTGGCCTGGAAACACAGGACTGGATCTGAGCTATTCACACCTCTGATTACTTCATCCAGAGTGAGGCCAACCACTTTCGCTGGTTTTTGGGAAGCTGGGTCAGGAGGGAGATCAGTGTCATTCCTTCTCTTTAAGACCTGCTCATCTTCCCTGGGCTTCTGGAGCTCCAGGCTGACCGCCATCCTCTGTTGCTGCCTCAAAGATGTACCTTTGCCTCGGTACTTAAATTGTCTCAGCCTCTCTTCTGGAGCATCTGAGGTAGGCATATTGACTACAAGTAAATCACCTGGCAGGGAACTGCTCCCATGTTTTCATGTATCTATTGGCCATTTGTATCTCTTGTTTCATGAAGTGTCTATTCATTTCAGTTGCCCACTTCTTGATCAGATTATTTCTTTTCATAGTGTAAAGTCTTTTAAGTTCTTTGTATATCCTAGATATTAGACCTCTGTCAGAGGGATAGCTTGCAAAGATCTTCTCCCATTCTGTAGGCTTTCTCTTTAAGCTCTTGATGGTTTCCTTTGATGAGCAGAAGCTTTGTAGTTTAATGCTATCCCATTTATTAATTCTTGTTTTAATTTCCTGTGCTTTGGAGGTCTTGTTGAGGAAGTTTCTACCTGTGCCTCTATGATGGAGTGTTGGACCTATGGCTTCTTCTAATAATTTCAGTCTCTGGTTTAACTTCCAAGTCTTTGATCCATCTCGAGTTGACTCTTGTGCAGGGTGAGAGGTAAGGATTCAGCTCCATTTTTCTTCAGGTAGATAACCAGTTTTCCCAGCACCATTTGTTGAAAAGAGTGTCCTTTCTCCAACGTATGTGTTAGGTATCTTTGTTGAAAATCAATTGGCTATAAGTTTGTGGACTTGTTTCTGTATCTTCTGTTCTGTTCCACTGGTCTATGGGTCTGTTTTTTTGTGCCAATTCAATGCTGATTTTATCACTATAGCTCTGTAGTATAATTTGAAGTCAGGAATTGTGATGCCTCCTGCATTGTTCTTATTGCTGAGAATTGCTTTGGCTATTCTGGGTCTTTTGTTTCTCCATATGAAATTAATGACTGATTTTTCTAGCTCCGCAAAAAATGATGTTGGTATTTTGATAGGGATTGCATTGACTCTGTAGATCATTTTTGGCAGGATGGCCATTTTGATAATATTTATTCTGCCTATCCAAGAGCAGGGGAGATCTTTCCATCTTCTAAGATCTTCTTCGATTTCTTTCTTCAGTGTTCTGTAGTTTTCATTGTAGAGGTCTTTTACCTCTTTGATTAAGTTTATTCCTAGGTATTTGGTTTTGAAGTTATTGTGAATGGAATTATTTTCTGGATTTCTTTCTCAATGGATTCATGGTTGGCATATATGAAATCTACTGACTTTTTTAGGTTGATCTTGTATCCTGCTACTTTGCTGAATTTGTTAATCAGCTCTAGTAGATTTTTGGTTGAGTTCTTTGGGTCTTCTAGGTATAGGATCATATCGTCTGCAAATAACGATAATTTCAGTTCTTCTTTCCCTATTTGAATTCCTTTGATATCCTTCTCTTGTCTTATTGCTCTGGCAAGGGTTTCAAGGACAATGTTGAAAAGGAGTCGTGCTAGTGGGCATCCTTGTCTTGTTCCTGAATTTAAAGGGAATTCTGGCAATTTTTCCCCATTCAATATGATTGTTGCTTTGGGTTTCTTATATATTGACTTAATGATGTTGAGGTATGTTCCTTCTATTCTGATTTTCTGTAGAGTTCTTAACAAGAATGGATGTTGAATTTTGTCAAATGCTTTTCCTCATCCATTGAAATGATCACATGATTTTTGTTTTTAGTTCGGTTTATATGGTGGATAACATGTATTGTTTTGCGTATGTTGAACCAGCCTTGCTTTCCTGGGATGAAACCAACTTGGTCATGGTGTACGCTTTTCTCAATATGGTTTTAAATGCGCACGGCTAGTATTGTGTTTAGAATTTTTGCGTCTATGTTCATTAATGATATTGTTTTGTAATTTTCTTTCCTTGAGGTATCTTTATTTGTCTTTGGTATTAATGTGATGATGGCCTCATAAAAAGAGTTTGGAAGAATTCTATCTCTTTCAATTTCACACAATAGCTTCTGAAGTATTGGTTTTAATTCGTCCGTGAAGGTTTTGTAAAATTCAGCTGGAAAACCATCTGGACCTGGGCTTTTCTTTGATGGACGACTTTTTATTGCTGTTTCTATCTCTGTGCTTGCTATTGGTTGATTCAGTTTTTCTGTATCCTCTTGGTTCAATTTAGCTAGGTTGTATGTGTCTAGAAATCTTTCGACCTCTTCCATGTTTTCCATTTTATTGGAATATAAGTTTTCAAAGTAGCTTCTTATGATCCTCTGGATTTTTCCACTATCTGTGGTGATATCCCCTTTTTCATTTCTGATTTTGGTAATTTGAATTGATTCTCTTCTTCTTTTGCTTAGGTTAGCTAATGGTTTGTCAATCTTGTTAATCTTCTCAAGGAACCAGCTTCTTGTTTTGTTGATTTTTTTATTTTCAATTTCATTAATTTCTGCTCTGATTTTAGTTATCTCCTGCCTTCTACTGGCTTTGGGCTGGAACTGTTCCTGTTTTTCACAATCCTTGAGGTGTGTCATTAGGTCATTTATTTGGATGTTTTTTGTTTTTCTTATGTGGGCACTCAGTACTATAAATTTTCCTCTTAACACCGCATTCAAGGTGTCCCACAGATTTTGATATGTCCTGTTTCTATTTTCATTTAATTCCAGGAATTGTTTTATTTCTCTCCTTATTTCTTTTCTGATCCAGTCCTCATTCAGGAGTGTATCGTTCAATCTCCTTGTACTTATGTGATTACTTTTTGTCTTCCTTAAGTCAGGTTAAACATATCTATGTCCTCAGACATTTATTGTCTTCATTGAGGAGTGTCTTGGTCACAGGATGTTCACCTGCCCAGTCTTTCACACAACGTGCTCTGTCTGCCCAGGGAGAAGGCTTCAGCCATGTGATACTGAATGCCCAGACGTCTCTCTCTCTGGCTTCACATAGTGTCTCTGCACCTGACAGAGACCAGGGCTGGCACAAGGGAGAGAGAATGGATTTTCCATGTGACAAAAATGTCCACTTTTGGCAACATGAATGAAATGTCACATTTCCCAGCCTTCAGGGGACTGCCCCCCTGTTAGAATCCCTGTGAGGGGGTTGAATGTGTCCTGGGGTCTCTGCATCATGTAGAAGCCCTGCCCTGCACTCCAGGCTTAAGATTGGGGTGGATAATCCCCACAGAAAGGAGTGCCCCCCAGGAACACATCACAGAGGTCATGTTATCTGATGGGGAGGACCTGGGGCCGTACAGAACCTCCCGACTCCAGAACCAGGTGAGCGTCCATGGATGACAGCCCATGCAGGAGTGCAGGTGTGGTGGTGTGGGGTTGGAAGTAAGGACCTAATGTGTGCCACAAGGTCTCCGACCAGGGCTGTGGCCTCCAGGGTGCACCCTACTCCTAGGTCCTTGATCAATAAAGCCAGCAATGACAGTTCCTCATTTTATCGTGATCACACTGCATGGAGGGAAATGTTACCACCCAGTCAGAAGCCAGATTAGTTTGATGTTGTTATTCACACCAGGTGGTGACAGGGATATTCTGTTTTGTCTGTTTTGTAACACACACTCATACATATTCATGAAAGAATTTTATGACTGTTGCAGACATTTTATAGCCCACTATTTGGCCCACTATTTGATTTCCCCTATCAGGGAAGTGAATTTAAAAAAAAAATCCCAGGCTGGGCGTGGTGGCGCATGCTTGTAATCCCAGTACTTTGGGAGGCAGAGACCAGATGATCCAGATGATCCGGGTTCGTGGCCACCCTCAGCTCGCTCTCTCTCTCTCTTTCTCTCTCTCTCTCCATCTCTCTGTCCCCCTCTCCCTCTCTCTCCTTAGTGAGGCCCTCCGCAACTTCATGAGACCCGGTTTCAAAATAAAGTATAAAAAATAGGGCTGGGGGTGTAGCACGGAGGTACACCGCCCCTGGGTTCAATCCCCGGTACCGCAAAAAAAAAAAAAAATCCCTTCCCTTCTCTTGAAGGGTGTAGAGATACATAGTGGATTATTTAGTAAAATATTGCTTTGAAATTAACCTGAAGGTTATTTATTCCACATATTTGGACCCTTTATATGTTCTAATAAGAATCAGTATCAACCTTAATAAAAGTATGATCTATTTAGAGCTAAAATAAATGTTTCTTTAGTTAACTCTATTTCATATAATTGCATATAATGATTAGAGTCTGTACTATCATAATATGACAAAAGTAGAAGAGGGAGGCAGGAGCGAGGAGAGAAAGAGAGAGATTCTTTAATCAGATTGGTTATTTGGGGGGCAATAAACATGGCTATAGGATGTGTAGCTCACTGTCTTAATTATAGTATAACTCTAAAACACTAGCATTGAATTGTTATTATGATAAGACTGAGAAAGGGTTCCTCAGTAAATATAGTTTGAAAATTTACAAAGAAGTTAAGAATAACTTTAAATAATTTTCACATTTAAAAATCCAATGTTGGCCGGGCGTGGTGGCGCACGCTTGTAATCCCAGTACTTTAGGAGGCGGAGACCAGAGGATCCGGGTTTGCGGCCAACCTCAGCGTGCATGTGCGCGCCTGTGATCTATCTCTCTCTCTCTCTCTTCTCTCCTCTCTCCCTCTCTCTCTCTCTCTCTCTCTCTCTCTCTCTCTCTACCTAGTGAGGCCCTCCTCAACTTCGTGAGACCCGGTTTCAAAAATAAAGCATAAAAAAAAAATAGGGCCGGGGGTGTAGCTTGGAAGTAGAACGCCCCTGCGTTCAATCCCCTGTACCACAAAATAAATAGATAATAAATAAATAAATAAATAAATATAATAAAAATCCAATGTTTAAAAGTTCAGATGTGGAAAACGAATGTATAAAACAAATAGACAAATGTATTATTAAAAGTTTGCATGAACTGAATGAAGGCAATGAATGAAATACCAATAATCATAGATTCTGTGTTGGAAAAAGAAAAAATCACTTAGGATACAAAAGAGAGGAAAAATATTAATTCTTTTAAATTGACGGATGTGTGTTGGTCATATAAAAAATCTAAGGCTAAAATAATCAAAGGCTAAAAATCATGAAAGCTAATACCTATTTTATAATAAGCATCAACTCAAAGGCTAATACTTATTATTAGGTAAGTAGTTAATACCATTATTTTAATAGTATAATAGAAGGGATGGAAACAAAGCAAGATTGAGACCCAACAGGGCAAATACCGAGTCCTTCAGGTCCATATGTTTTATCTGGGACAACAGTAGCCATCCCGTAGGGCCTTGCTGGTTGCAGCCCCTGTGGCATCTCTCTTGGGCTGACTAGACTGTTTGTTGCATGCAGCTTTTCTTGGCAGAGGTTCCCCTTTCCTGGCATCTCTTAATTCATGAGGTCGTTATAGCAGCATTGGCTTCGCTGTGTCACCTTTATGCATGACCCTTTCAGGGCCTTCCCCCAAGGACTGCCAGTCCTCCCAGGCCTTCATGGGAGGTGGAAACCTCCATGGCCAGTTAACTCCAGCATCGTGCATTCCTGCAGAACCAGGACCATCCAGACAATGCTAATGTCTGCCTCCAGGATGAGCAGTAGGTGGACACCCTTAGACCAGGGCTGCAGGGGCCTCTGAGTGTGTGGGCAGCTAAGCACAGTGAAATGAATTCTAGGGAGACAATTCCTTGCACCGCCCTGTTTGAGCAGTGTACCCCCAAAACCTCTTCTGAAAACATTCTTTTTGCAACAATTTTCCATTATTATATCTTTAATCCTGTGATGGATAGTGAGAGAGATGAATGACTGCCACCCCTGCCCCTCAGTAACTTAATTATGACAAGCTCCTCACAGGACTGCACTCATTATTTCACTGTAAACTCAAAGTATGGTAGAGGATCAGTGGAGACAAGCACAGGGACTGCCCTGCACATGGGGACGGTTAAAGCCTGAGAGGGACAACTGGGTATAAGAATCTCCCTACCAGGACATGGATGTCCCCAGCCCTGACCAAAAGTATTCCTGGCACTGAAACTCGCAAATGCGACCCTGGAGACTTCCCAGCATTCCTCACAAAGGGAAAAGGAGATTTGAGAGGCTCTGTAATTCCTCAGATTTTAAGAGCATTTTCTCCCACTTTGTCAGTGTTGTCTCATATCCTGTATTTACACAATTACAAAGGAGTATAGCAACATTGAAGAACATGTGGAAAATAAATAAAAAAGAAAGAAATCAACTGTAATACTCCATTCCCCTGTACAAAAATTATTATGTCTATGCAGTTTTTCTTCCTTTTTGCAGTGTTGTGGAACTCAGGGTCTTGTGCATGCTAAGCAAGTGCTTTAACACTGAGGTATACCCCCACCCTATGCATAATTTTAAGTTTTCATATACATCCAATTTTATGCATAATTAGTAGTAGTTAATATGCCTTTTTCATGTAGAAGTGTTTTGTCTAATCTGAATATTATAGTGGTTGAATGATGGGACACCAATTTTTTCATTCTTCCTGGGCTAGCTGACATGCACATTGCTCCTAAGTTTGCTTATGATAAACAATAGCGTGAGGTTACTCCTCTGGGATAGTCTGTGGAAGATGGGTTATTTGGCTTTAAAAGCCCATCACCAAATTGTTAGACAAGATGTTGACCAATGATGCTGACCAGCATCAGAGCACACTAGGGGCACTGTGCTTCCTCCAGCGTTTAACCACAGCAGCTAAATGTTTATTAGTATGATTTTTTTTATAACTGAGAAACGTAAGCATGTGTATTAGTCCGCATTCACTACAATAACGGAACTCACAGGGTATGTATATGTAAGAGGGGATTTATCAAATCGGTTTACAGTCCAAAGCTATGTAGTCCCAAATGGCTTCCTCCATGTGGAGAGCCAAAGGAACCAGAAGCTGGTGGGGTGGTCCAAGAGCTGGAGATTCAGAATCAGAGTGACAGATAATGCAGGCCTAATACAAGATGGAAAGGCCAGGAATCTCTCTTGAGAAATGATGGTGAAAGTCCAGTTCTAAGAACTGAAGGCCAATGTCCCAGGTAAGAGTAGATGTGCTTTTCTCAGGAATAACCATGCATACCTTCACACAGCCTTCTCCTTTTTATCCAGGTCCTGTGCCTATCAGAACACTGCTGCCTACATTCAGGGCAGGACTTCCTCTTCAATTTGCCTTTTTAAAATCAATCATCTCATCAACACACCCAAAGTCACATCATCTTAGGTGTCTCTTAATCCAGTCAAGTTGACAATCCACCTTAACCATCACATCATAATTTTATATGTATATTTTTTTCTATCTATTATATATTTAGGGATTTGATATTCATGGAATTTACCCATTTGTATATTGGAGATATCTAAAACAACATGTTCTCTTCATAGAATAAGGACATTCTTCTGTGTATAATATTTGTTGCAATTATTTTACCCAAATTATTACTATCATTTTAACTTTTTTCGGACACAGAACGTTTTAAATATTTGTGATTTCAAACATTTATTCTGTCACTTTGTACTTTGAGATCATTTGAAAAGTTATTCCCCATGTAGCAATGTGATTAATATGCAATTTGATTTTAATTCAGTTTTCATAGTTCTAAAAATCTGTAATATTTTAATATATCCAGAATTTATTTCGGTCTTTGTGGAAAGTTGTGAAATTACGGGTTTTTTTTCTGTAAGGCTAAGCATATGATAAATTTGTCTTCTAAGATCATGCCAGTGAGTCCTAACTTCTAGATCTTTAACCAGGCAAGAGCTCAAGTGTGAATGATGAATGAAGCGACCTGCTCCCTGAGGTCTGAGGTCCAGCACTTATCCCTGTCGACATTTGCCATCACTGAGAAATCAGTTTTCACCCACGCTGCATGTGGGAATTCTGGTATGAAATATGAGTGCCAAAATGAGGGTGGAAGTCTTAATATTAAGCAAAACTGTGGCAGCAGCAGTGACTATTTTAACCTCACTCTGAGCTTTATGCATCTTTCCTCTCCAATTCAAGGAGCCTGCTTTCTTTTCCTTCATTCTTTTGTATATATACTTTTTTCCCATACTGAGGATCAAACCCAGGGCCTCACACATGCCAGGCAAATGCTCTACCACTGAGCTACATCCCCACCCCTTCCTTCATTCTTTTGGATATTGTCATTTTCCTGCTATGCTCTGTGTCAAAATCGGCACTTCGTGACCATCTAACTCAGAAGATGTTTGAGAGTGAGAAAAGGCTTAAACAGGACATGAGGACAATTGACACAGACAGACACTGGACTGGGAAAATGAGGATAAATAGTGGTCCTCCCTAAAAGCCATTTAGTGCTAAGTATAATCGAATGCATTACTGTTTCTTAGCAGTGTTTTCATATGACGTCTCCATTCTAATTCTGCAATAAAAGATATTTTCTCAAGGAGAATCATTTGGGAAATCCTTAGAATGGTAGAAATTTTGATAAAGCAAAGGGACCACCCTTCATTCTGACATCGGAAAAAGTCATGATCACCTCCTCAGTGAACTTTCAAGAAAACTTGAGCTGAGGTCTTCCCTGGTCTTTACCACCCTTGAAACCTCCTTGTCCTTGGTGTTTGGTGTGTAGTGTTGTGAACCTTAAATAAAGTGGGGATGAGAAACTCCTGCCTCATCATTTATAAGCTTCTGGATGTCTGGCCAGGGGCTGACATGTGCTTCCCATCTGCCTCGTGAGTATCAAGTAAGAAAGTGTTGTGCAGTAGTTTCCTGGAACAGGGTATGCAGGACTTTTTTTTTTTTTTGCGGTACCGGGGATTGAACGCAGGGGCGTTCTACCTCCGTGTTACACCCCCCGGCCCTATTTTTTTATACTTTATTTTGAAACCGGGTCTCACGAAGTTGCGGAGGGCCTCACTAAGTAGAGAGAGAGAGAGAGAGAGAGAGAGAGAGAGCCAGCGAGCGAGCTGAGGCTGGCCGCGAACCCGGATCCTCTGGTCTCCGCCTCCCAAAGTACTGGGATTACAAGCGTGCGCCACCATGCCCGGCTTATGCAGGACTTTTATAATTAAACCATCTTTAGGGATATTTATAAATTAACTGAGGAGGTCGAATAGTACAAACAAATCAGATATACTCTCCCCATAAGCTTTTTAAATCATATAACTGACTACACTGTTGCAATATTGCAATCTGTTAGACCTTCACACTGAAGTGAATCTGATAGAATATTCCTGAGCAGAGTAACAATCTACATTCTGATGTACACAGTGAATAAGCATGTCTATCATGTCAGCTGATTGAAGAAATGAGATCCAAAGATAAAATTATGAGAGAAGCACTGTAATGCTGAAACATGGTTACTTCAAACCCTTCACTCCTGGTTTGTACCAATGTGCCAGTAAGTCCAGAATTTCCCATGTAAAACACTCTGTGATTGATGGATATGTATATAACGTTCACAAAGTTATTTACCTTAAAAGAGAGCTTCTAGCAGGGCATGGAGGTACATGCTTATAATTCCAGTATTTGGGAGGCTGAGACAGGATGATCTCCGGTTTGAAGCCAGCCTCAGCAATTTAGTGAGGCCCTCTGCAAGTTAGTAAGACTCTGTTTCCAAATAACAAAATAAAGAGGACTGGAGGTGTAGCATGGAGACAGAATGTCCCTGATTTCAATCCTCAATACCATCAAAAAGAAAGGTAGCTCCCACAGATCTGATGACCTGAATCTGAATATCAAGCTTGTTCAGAGAACAATCTTATATAATTATTGAATGTTATTACTCAGCATTTCTTTTTCTATTAATTGTGGGCAACAAAGAAGCAGAGTAAATCAGACCTTCCAACCTGAAGACTTTCCATGGTAGGGAGTGAAGCAAAGAAGTGAGGAGAGGAAAGGAGAGGAGAAAGTATACGTGGAGACTGTCTATCAATTCAAAGAATAAAGAGGCGCCTTGGCTTGAGCATGGAATTACATTTTGTTGAGATAAGGATAAGGGTCAGTCTTTGAAACCTTTTAGTATAGACAAGGATAGGCAAATATATTGATGATTTAGAGGCAGACCAGTTTGCATGTTTTAATACCTAATAAAGATGATGCAAAAAAGGTTGACAGCCTCACTACAAAGAGAGTAAAGGCCTACACACAAAGAGACCAAATAGGAGCACTTGTATCCTGATGGTGGACCACTACTTGGGTTTGCAAGGAGAAATGACATCCTTATAGGGTCCTTGTCTCTAGCCTATGATTATATAGTTCATATAAATGTGACAAGTTTCTTTGACATACTTTTTTATTTGATGAAAATGTAACCTTATAATTCATATGTAATTACAATAATTAAATTGTCCTCATATAAATCAGGTCCTGGACTACTATTCACATTATATGACATTTCCCCTCTTCCTTGTTCATGGCATTGCCTGGAAGTCTCTGTTTTTACATTTCCAATCCTTATCTATTTTTTTTGTTCAAAGATAAAAGAAATATCCAACCTTCCTAATGTAACAAAATTATTCCTTTCTGCCCAAAAAGGATGTAGGTTTACCTCTTACTGGGTTCTGGTCTGGGAAATAAAAATTCAACAGATTATAGAAGGGTAGGATAGAAGTACAAAGATTTACTTAAGTAAATTCAAGAAGACAAAAACATCTCCCACCATAGCGTGGGGAGGGGTCCCAAAAGAGTAACCACTGAAGTTCTTGGGAGGTGAGTTTTATACCTTCTGTGTTTCCCCATCACTCCTTTGTGGATGGTCAGAATTGGGTTTTGGGCACCCAATGGCTTTTGCCATTTCAATGCTTAATTTGAATCATTTTGACATTTGAATCCTTAATTTGAATCATTACCCTGTGGGTTTGTGGGATCTAATCCATTTGTCTGCTCCCACCCCATCCTTGTTTACACAGGCTGTCCTCAGAATGCAGCCCACAGAAGGGCCTGTAGTTTCAATTTGATTTCCATAGTCCTGGCCTGGTTCTTGTTAACGCTACTATCTTATTAACCTTTCCTGTTTTTGCTCTTTATACAGATAGTCTCTTTTAACTCTTCCTATTCCCAGGTCCTCTGTCCTGCCTCACTAAGGCAGTGTTGTCTTGCTAAAGATACTAACTTTTAGATCCATTGCTTAAGTGTTTACTTGGCATGTAATCATCCTGCCTTTCTATTAGCTTGTTAAACATTAGAAAACTTTCATCATTGCCAAAACTTTAAATATATAGTGAAACAACTAAAATCAAAAATAATGTGAAACCTTGGAGTTATTTTAAAAACAACAAAATGCCCTTTCCTCTCTTTTCCAATGTTCTCACTAGTGCCCATGTTCTACTTTTTGGGGGAAATCTCAGGCCCTGGGCTTTCTGAGCTGCTGTCTACCGTGCACTATCTCTTATCTCTTTGCTGTGCAATTCACGTTTACCTGACTCAGGTTTGTGAATGCAGGAGGCTGGAATTCATGTTGTTGATCTTGAAGTTTGTGTAATCAGAGGAGACTTCCTTAGGGGAAAGAATGCAAATTATGATTCATCATTAGAAACAACAATATGTATTTTCTTCAGATGGGAAAATATATCCTGAAAATATATACATGTAAAAAATTGTTGAATCTCAAAAGGAACCCTGAGCCACACTAACATAATCTATTACTATTTAACAGCTGGACACAACCTTTTCCCACCTTTTCCAACAGTGTTTGGCTGCATATTCTGTGATTGCACTTTGTAAGAAAGTATTGTTTTCCATAGAGAGACAGATAGTTCACTGTGACCAAAATCTCCATGAATTTCTGAGTAGCCAAATAAGCATGGACAAAGTTTTTGGGATGAAGGAGAAACAAATTATATTGATTTGCTATCCAGTGGCAAATATTGTGTGAGCAATAGGTATTTGTCCAAATCTCAGCAGAAAAGACTTTATAAAACCTGCAGGTAAGTGCTTCAGACCCACTGACACCACCAGTTCTTCATTCCTGTGGTCAGTAAGCTGCTAAGAACATGTTAATTGTTAAGAGGAGGAGAACAAAAGGTGGAAGAAGGAAAAATATTAGTTTTAAAACAAGCCACTTGCTAGCTGAGCAATAAACTAATAAGGAATCCATGATATGGACCCACGTTACACATGTAGTGTGATTGGATAAAATTGTAAAAATATTTTGGTACTCTAGATGCCGGTTGGCTCTAAATCTACTCCTTTGAATTTTCAATTCAATATATTAATCACCTCAAGGCTTGTTAGGAAGAGGGAGTTACAATATGGAAAAATGTAACTTTTTGGAGTTACTATATGGAAAAATGATTATTCCATTCTTTTCACATATGACCTGCCTTAGCCTTGGCTTCCTAAAACACTGACTTTATAAAACGGATACAACCATCAGTACCATTCATCTCCAGGCCTTTTTCATTATCGGAAATAAAAATGAAGTTCCCGTTTCCCTCCCTCTAGACCTTGGTAACCTTTATTCTAATTTCTCTCTCTATGGACTTGCCTGTTCTAGGGACCTTGTATGCTGTCACCTGTTGTTGGCCATGTGCATGATTTTCATTTTTTAATTACTGTTCATAATTCTGCTATGAATGTTGGTATATAAGTTTGTGTTTCAGTCCCTTATTTCAACTCGTTTGAATTTAAAAATAGTATTGAAATTCTTCTGATGATTAAGCTAGGATAGAAAGAATAAAAGAAATGGGTAAATGGGAGACAAACAGGGAAGGAAAGGAAGACTGTAGCTCTAAATCTAAAACCACCATGATGGCCCTCAACTTCACCCTGAAGGCCTGCTTCCTCCAACCCTGAGTTCCTAAAAGGTGCAGTAAATCTTACAGCATTCTAAGTCCAGCAAATAGCTGTATGCACTTTGTTAGCCTATAGAATGTATTTTAGAATGATAAATCTAGGCATAAATTTTTAAAAGATCCAGTAAATCAAGGGAATCAAGCTCACCCCCTCACATGTTCAGCATTCTCTTGCCCCTCACAAAAGTCCCCTATAAAACAACAGCCCTGCCCTTCCAAAGTCACCTCCCTCACCCAGGATGTAGCATGTGTTCTCTCTTGAATGTCTGGTTCTTACTTTCCTAAATAAACTTCTGACTATGTCTCAAACTAACTTGTGCTGAAACACTTTTCCATCACGTAAGCCAAGTACCCCACAGATCCTGAGTTGAGGAATAGACCTCTCTCCCATGATATGATAACTTCAATAGTTACACATTTGTAGTGGAAGCCACTGAGATTTGTGAGTTATATTGATGTGTTTCTTGGTGTGTACAAGGTTCATTGTCTTGCTAAAATCAAGAATGAGATTATGGACAGCAAATGCAGCACTCAGAGAAAATTTATTTAGAAAAGCGTAACATTCAAAGCTTAATCAAAAGCAAAAAGCCCTCAGTCAAAGAGGGAGGCGTCAAGAGTGAGAAAACCATGACTCTCTTTGATCTAGGGGTATTTACCTACCTGTCAGCCTATCAGGTTTCTTCACACTCCATTGGTTGTACATTGAGTCATTGTCCAGCAAGGCTTGGTGACCCTAACCTGCATCCTGGGTATGTTTTTAACTTTTTCTTTCTAGTGTCACTGAAACTTGTTTTGACATTTCTATTTCCACTTAAACTTGTTTTGACCATTACTCACAACCTTATGGACTTATTTTCCACTTTTAGCTATTACATAGATGACATCTGTATGAACTTCTCCCTGGAACTCTTTCCTCCCTGCCTATATTGTCACGGATTTCTCAATATGTATGCCTTATGACAGTAATAGAAGCAGACTGGCATGCTATTATTTTAAATGGTTGTATAAAAATATGTTTAGTGATAGGGAAAGGGTAGAAGGTTAGTGGTAGAGTGTTTTCCTAGCATGCAAGAGGTCCTGGGTTTGAACCCCAGCTCAATAGTACTACTACTACCACTACTACCTCTACTACTACTACTACTACTACTACTAATAATAATAATTATAATAACAACAACAACAATGATGATCATGATGATGGTGATATGATTAGGGGTAGAATGCAAAAATATGGGTAACTTTCCTTAAAATACTCCAACATAATAATAAAGTGAGTAAAAAGAAATTAATTGAATGTGATACTGAGTAAATATAGACATAGAAATTAAAAATGTAGACAAAAGATACAGAAATAGAAATATAGACTCAATGCAATTTCAATAAAACTGTATGTCTTTCTCTCTCTCCCCACATACACTGATATCTACACACACAAGTACACATAGAAACACACACATATTAATCTGGCAAGCAGATTTTTATTGAGAAGTGAAAAAGGACAAGGCTAGCAGCCAAGATAATGATAAATGTCATATTAGAACTCTAGATTTATTTTAAAGCAGTACGATTAAAATAGTATGAAGT
>PVJS01026259.1:0-27157 GCA_004027185.1 Glis glis | reverse complement strand
AGAGAGAGAGAGAGAGAGAGAGAGAGCTGAGGCTGGCCGCGAACCCGGATCCTCCGGTCTCCACCTCCCTAAGTACTGGGATTACAAGCATGCGCAACCACGCCCGGCTAGAATCGGCTCTTCTAATTGTATCTGTATAGAACATCTAATCTTTAAAGTATTTTCTATTTATTCTTTTGTTGACTCAAAATAAACTAATGATGGCACAATTCATCCCACATTACAGTTAAGGAAATAGACACCTAGAAATGTATTAGGGTTTGTGATATAAGGGACATCCTCCTTCATCCACATAATATCCTTCGTCAAAATATCATATTCATACTTCAAAAAGGCACTTTAGTTTTCTCCAAGTGTTTTAGTCTACTAGTTGCGATAATAAAATTTCTAAGACAAGGTAATTTACATAGAACAGGAATCCATCTCTCTCAGGTCTGAAAGATGACATTCCAAGGTCAGGGCTCTGGTGAGGGCCCGGTCTGCTTCTAGGATGGTGCTGTGTTGCTCCATCCCCCAGAGGGGACAAACGTGTCCTCACACAGAAGGAACAGGAGGGCAACAGAAGCCTGGCTATCTCCCTCGAGGCACTTTTTAAGGTTGTTCAACCCACTCATGAGGGATCTGTCCTCAAGACTTTGTCACCTACTAAAGTCCCCACTTCTTAATACTAACATATTGGCAATTAAGTTTCAAATGTGAATTTGAGGAGGACACATTCAGACCCCAGAACCAGGTAAGATTCTGCTTTATATGGACACGGAGCATCAGAGTCCTAAAATAAATCCCCATCCTCAAAGCCTCAGACAGCTTGGTGAGCATCACAGAACCAGTGATATAATGAGAGTCTGCGTACGTAGGCTACTGAGAGAGCGCAGAGGGAGAAACACATTAACTCCACCATGCTGCTTTAGGGATTAATTTATGTTTGCCTTTTTAACTTGGAAGAATAAAATTTGTTTAAAATGTCAAGATGCAACTCTCTGAGTCACTCCCAGAGGCTGTTGCTGCTTAGCCTCTTTCCTGGCTCCACCTCCCCAGCTGCCCCAAGGGCTTGGTTGCTTAACCTTCTCCACACCCTCCACTTCATCTTCCTAGATGAATCCACCTACTCCCACCATCCAGTGACAATCCATATGCTGCCTACTCCCAAATATTTATATCAAGTTTCAGCTTCTCCAAGCCCCAGATCTGTTACCAGTTGAAGTGCCATGTTCATGATCCCACCAAAGACCACCAGGAGCCGATTCCGATGCAAAACACACGAGGGTTTTTTTTATTCAAGCTCGAGCTTGGGCTCCTAACGTGCACCAACGCAGTGATCACAGGGAGAAGCCCCTTGGCTCTCCGAGAACAAAGCTTTTATCCCTTAAGGAGACAGCCCATCCCACCTTTACATTTGATAGATTAGTTTAAAACATAAGCTTGTTGGCGTTCCCTGGTTGGTTTAATTTTCGCGCCTTAGGTAGGGGTCATCGTTAGGGAAGCATTAACTATATACGGTGTCATTTAAGCTGATTGGTCGGGCCCGCAGTACCTTTCTCAGGAATGTCCAGGATGGGCGGGGGGCCTGCTGACTCTGGTCAGAGTGGCCCAGCCCAAATTATCTGGAATTCTAGACCCAGGTGTGCTTGACACCAATTGGCTGTTTCTAGGGGTTGCTAGGGACAAGATCAGATTAGCACGCTTAATGGTTTCTACAGGGTATGGGGCAACAGGCTATAGAAACTTAACTTCTAGAAAAACAGATACTTAGGCCTATTCTACTTAAAGCTTTAACTAAAGCCTGTCATGGCTTCACTTTGGTTCTTCACAGTCACCTACCAGAAAGCTCAACCAAGAATGCCCAGTGAATGCATCATGACTAAAAGCCACCAAAGGGGGGCCATAGGTCTTGTGCTCTGAGGGGCCTCTATAAAGCTCTCCTTGGACTGTGATCCTCCCCACAGGATAATTATTCAATGGGCAAAAGGGACCCGCCCACCCAGAGCCCATGCCCCCACTTCTAAACCATACACCATGTGCCCAGAACCCACTGCCATTGCTTCTTCTGAAGGCAAGCTGTACCATTTTGTACAGGGGTATGAACAGACCATGCAGACTGGAGTGTCTACTCACCGTGCATACTAGAAACAGAGGTGGAAAGCAAGATACTAGGCATTTTCATGTAGCCATATTCCGGCATGAAACTCAGAGGAGTCCAAGAATTATACATTCAAAATTATGCAGGTACGTGGGAGAATATAACAACATTTTACTTCAGTATGTGTTAGCTTGATTTATGACTTTTCAATATTTAGACATATAGGATATGGACCTTTCTTGATACTTTTTATCCCAGCCCCAAAAATAAAAGCAGAAAGTCTAGGCACCGCAGACTTACATCCAAAACCAAACCAATCTTTGCCTCTCCCCACCCATCTTAGCTTGGAGTGCTTGAATAGTAAAGCCTGAAATAAGAACCGATGTGCAAGTAGCCGGGTGTGGTGGCGCACGCTTGTAATCCCAGTACTTGGGAGGCTGAGACAGGAGGATCCCAGGTTTGCAGCTAGCCTCAGCTACTTAGAGAGGCCCTCTGCAACTTAGTGAGACCCTGTTTCAAAATAAAGAATAAGAATAGAGCTGGGGGTGTACCTCAGAGGTAGAATGCCCCTGAGTTCAATCCCTCGTACTGAAAAAAAAAAAAAAAGAACTGATGTGCAAGTAGTTTACTTAAGAGGTGAATCCAGGAAGCAGGGTTGCATGAATGGGGAGGATGACACAAAAAAGAAGAAAAGCCAACATAAAAGTGTGTTATGGAGGATTCATTGGTTCTCCCAGAGTGTCTGGGAAGGCATAGAATACCTTGAGATTGACCACCCAGAGTGTAGAAGTGGGAGCATTTCTTCTCCTTCTCCCATTGATCCATGTGCTAGGAGTGCTAACTCCTTCCAACTGCATGTGCTTGGAGTCAGGTGAGCCCCAGGGCAGACAGTGAAGACCCGGGAGCACATAAGAGACACCAAGTGAATCAAAGCTGCCCTATAGCCAGGCGTGGCGGCGCACGCTTGTAATTCCAGTACTTGGGAGGTGGAGATTGAGGATCCGGGTTCGCGGCCAGCCTCAGCTACTTAGTGAGGCCCTCCGCAACTTCGTGAGATCCGGTTTCAAAATAAAGGATAAAAAATAGGGCTGGGGGTGTAGCTCGGAGGTAGAACGCCCCTGGGTTCAATCCCCGGTACCGCAAAAAAAAAAAAAAAAGCTGTCCTATAACCATCTGCTTCAGCCATGGTCAAAAACAGTGGAGAGGCCAAGAGGATGCGAACTGGACACCATATAAGCTTGCTAGGCCACCCTACCTCCCCAACTCCCTTCATCCCTCCCAGCCAAAGCTTCTATATTTCTAGTGTGTTCTGTTTTCATTAGTAAGGTGCTAGTCAGCGAGTCTCTCAAGGAGAGAATGCTGGAATCACTCACTTCCTTTCCCTCATCCTTCTCACCCCATCGGTTATAAAGTCCTGACAATTCTACTTCTAAAATGTTTCTCAGCTGGAGCCCTTTCTCTGCACGTCCCTTCCTGTGACTTAGTTTAAGTCTCAGCCCAATTGCGAGAGTCTCATATCCAGGTCTACTAGTGGAAGCGGTCCATGCAGCGGTCTCCTGCAGGCAGCATTTGCTGCTTTTTTATAGAGCCTCCCTCTGATCCATTTTTCCTGGCTCCAGTCTTATCTGTGTACTGCTACTTAGACTAGCTTCATCATGGAACTATTTTGTTTTAGGACTTTTGCTGCCTCCCATTGCTATAGGATCAAGTCAGAATTTCACACCCAGTCTACAGCATCCTTCTCCATCTTTCCAAATACGCCACACTTCAAGCTCATCTCCCAGAACACGCCCCCTCTCACACACACACACCCTGCCCCAGCCACACCCAGCTTCTCACTATCCTCCAAACCAACCATAGCCCCTCTCATGCTCTACACAGCTGTCCATGCTGTTTCTCAGTCTAGAAATCATTTCCGCAGCTGTCACCCCCTCATACCTACTCAGCTGACAAATCCTGACCCAACTAAAATGCCACCTTCTCTGACTCCCCCAGAGTGATTCAATGTTCCCATTCCCACTAGAATACTTCTAGCATGATTGTGCACTTACATGACTCTCTCCATCTTTGGAAATTCTTCCAGGTCAGGACTAATGTTTTATTCATCTTTGACCCCAGCACAGGGGTCAACACTAAACAAAGTGGCATGATTGTTAGAGAAACACAGGAAGGAAAAAAGCTGAATAAGACTAGACCTGAGGTATGCACTTCCTTACACCCTTCTCACTTAAGGGGCACTTACACAGAGACACTTAAGAGGAGAATTCAGAAGGTAAACAGTACCAAACAGAGTGAAATGCCCATACAGGCTCTAGAGGTAAATTAGGTGGAGAACCAGCTAAGTCACTGGTGTCTCTTGTGGAAATACTAAAGAAGTGTTAGCATGGTATTTAACACATGAACAAGAAGCCACAGCACAGAATGAACTGGAATAGGCAGGGCTAACGCTATTAAAATCACCTAATTCAGGCTATATTTAAGAGGAAGGAAAAAAAACAGCAAAATGCTTAGATTATCTCTATCTTAGTTTATTCTTCATGATAATGTATGCACTTTGCACTTATTTACTTAAAACCCCGCTCAACAGAACATTTTACAATTTATAACTGTAATGCAAAATTAGCTAATTTCTGTTTGGGTCCAAATAAATAAGCATAATCCTCTACAGAAAAGAACTGCGAAGTATTCGAAATTTTAATTATGGAACCAAGGTTTGGCAGAGCGGTAGTGATATTTCTAGCTTAAGAGGGCCAAGGACCCAAACGCCAGGAAGAACCGGCACCAGAGTACTTGCCATCCAGAAAATTCCCACCACTAACCAAGAGGCGCAAGTACAGACCAGCAAGTAGAAAATCAAGGGCTTCTGTTGTAGAAGTGGAGGTCAGGTGATGGAATGGGGAGTTAGGGTAGCATTATTACACAACATCCCAACTTCACAGAGAGGTAACAATATTGTACTGACCATCCTAAATGAAAATGACTGCAAAAAGCAAATGAAATTGGCTATGTACATGTACACATGCCCCACAGTTCATCTGTTCCATGGGAGTGAAGTCACACTTTTTTTTTGTCAATATAGAAAATAAAAACAAAGAGGAGCAATGAAGTCCTCCTTGTGGAAAGAGCGACCCCAACTGTGTCCAGGTAAGCTTTGCTTGTTTTTTAGTAAAATCATCCTGTGATATACATTCCCTAAAAATCGACTCCATCCACATTGGATATTCTAGTCTGTTCCCTCTGACTAGAATATGACACCACTATGAATATAAGGAGAAACATAGTTGATTCCATCCTCAACAAAACAGCATTTTTGCCTCTCAGTAAAACTACTGGTGTGAGATACGGAAGGCAGAATTTTCAGTGATGCGTGGCTCCGCCACTCTACTTGGATAGCAGACATTTATTTCCTATCAGTGTCAAATAGTTTTGTTCCCCTACCAAGGAAATTTCCAAGTCATCAGAGGTGAGTCTGGTTGGTTATTTGGCTGTATGTGATAGATTTTCATATTAGTTACTGCACATTGAGTCATCTCGACAGCATTTGAAATCAAAGTCAGATCACAGAGGAAGTAAAGACACATGCCACGTGTGCATCTGTGCTACAGGATAAGATGCAGCTTGCTCTCCTCGCATAAGTCGGCCGGGAATGAAATGGGAGGAAACAGAATGGGATGACAAGGACAGCTGAGAGATTCACATCAGCAGCCAGCCCCATCTGTTTGAGAGCAGATAGGAGAAAATGCAGGGCTTCACTGAAGAATAGGAATTTAAGCTAGAAGTCAAAAATTCTGGGTGTAAGGATTGTTAAATATAGCAACGGATGACTAAGAAAGATGGAATCATCCTAGGTAAGTTCCAAAAATAGAAGCGGTGTTCGCTGGGCTGGGGTTGTTCAGTTATTATCTGGCTAAAGATGCATAAGGGAAGTGGCACGGAGTGCGAGGTCACGCCTGCGTGGTGAGTCAGGCGCACTGCAGCTATATTCCTCAAGTTCTCCCAGGCACAACCTCAGCTCTTGTATAGCCTCTTGCTCCCATGGTCTCTGATGAGTAGACATCATTATTCCTTTGATTACTTAGTGACTCTTTTTGGGACAGAGTTTATAGAGATGCATGTGCCCTGGATGAGTTTCTTTTATCAATATAGAAAATAAAAATAAAGAAATCCTATTCACAGAAAGAGCCATCCCAATTGGGTCCAAGTAACCTTTATTTTTTTTCTTAGTAAAACTGTCCTATAATATCTATCACCTAAAAATGTACTCCATTCATTTTATAACTCTTACTTCTTTTCCCATCCTAAAAATTATACTCGAGAGGTAATAGATTACTCTACAGCTACCAAGCATATACCTGAATGCTATGACAGTTTGTCCTTTCATGATAATCATACTGATAAATAAACAGGATATTTTCCTGGGCAAGTAAACTCAATGGTTCGGACCAGATTATATAACGGAACTAAATCCTAGAATTCTGGATTCGTGTCCTAAGGTTACATAACAAATCACCGCACACTTAACCACATAAAACACCAGGTATTCCTTACCTCTTTTTCCCGGGGCAAAAGTCTGGGCCCTACTCAGCTGAGTCCCCTACTTAGGGTCTCACAAGGCTGCAATTAAGGCACTAGTTGGGCTGCATTGTCATCAGACTCAACTGGGAAGAATCCACTCCCAAGTTCGCTCCAGTTGTTGACAGACTTCATCTCCCCGCAGTCGCACGGCTGGGGCTATCCTCTGGTCTTAAGGACTGCCACCTGGGTTTCTCCAACATGGTCACACACTTCATCAGTCTGATTAAATGGAGTCTAGGAAATGTACCATAATGACTGAAGTGACATCCCACCTCCATGTCTTGCTCTAGTGGTTAGAAGCAAATCTCGGTTCCTGACTCACTCGAAGGGAGATCGCCCAAAGACCAACACCAGGAGGCAGTGATAACAGTGGTCACTTTAGGGTGTGGGTGTCAGAACTTCAGTAATGGTGTCTTGTCCAGGAGGGTTCCACGACCACTGGAGAGGTCACCCAGGCTGCAGGGCCCAGCATTCTCCAAGAATCACAATCCTATACTTCCTAAAGCAAATGAAGCTACTATATGACCCTGCAAGTCCACTCTTAGGAACATTTTCAAGAGAAATAAAAATATATGTCTGCACAAAAATGCATACATACTTAAAGCAACCTTATTCAAAATAGCCAAAAAGTAAAAACAACCCAATTGTCCCTCACCTAACAAATAAATGTAGCCATACAACAAAACATTCAGAAGTAAAAAGAAATGAGGTACTGAGAAATGTTGCGACAAGGGTGAACTTCAAAAACTGTATGCTAGCCGGGCGTGGTGGTGCACGCTTGTAATCCCAGTACTTTGGGACTCTCTCTCTCTCCCTGTCTCTCTCTCTCTCTCTCTCTCTCTCTCTCTCTCTCTACTTAGTGAGGCCCTCCGCAACTTCGTGAGACCCGGTTTCAAAATAAAGTATAAAAAATAGGGCCGGGGGTGTGGCGCAGAGGTAGAACGCCCCTGGGTTCAATCCCCGGTACCGCCAAAAAAAAACAAAAAACAAAAAAAACTGTATGCTAAGAGAAAAAAACCAGTCACAAAGGACCACATATATTCTATGATTCTATTTGTCTGAAACATCCACAATAGGCCAATCTACAGAGAACAGTGGCTGTCAGGGGCTGGTGGGAGGAAAGAATGAAGAATGATTGCTAATGAGTAATGGGGTCTTTATGGGATAACAAAATGTTGTAAATGTAGGTTCTTGTGACGGTTGCCCAATTCTGTGAAAATACTAAACATTTTAAATCGATGAGTATTGTGTTATATGGATTCTATTTCAATAGAACTTTTAAAAACAAGGCTCATAAATTGTGTTATTAAAAAAGCAATTTAAGCTGGGTGTGGTGGCACATGCTCGTAATCCCAGTACTTGGGAGACTGAGACAGGAGGATCGCAGGTTCAAGGACAGCCTCAGCAAGTAGAGGTTGAGATTCTCATCAACCTAGTAAGACCCTGTTTCATAATAAAAATAAAATAGGGCTGGGGTTGTAGCTTGGGGGTAGAATGCTCCTGGGCTCAATCCCCACTACCACAAAAAAAGCAATCTAAAACATATTGCTTATATATTAAAATAATGAAATACGGGCATTTCTCTGACATTTAAATGATTTACATGGACCATAAATATTCAAAATTGAGGCCATCTTAGGAAATTTATGCTGCATAAGATCTTTTCATAGTATACACATGGAACGGTAAAAACAAGGTACATAAACAGAAAGTGATTTCCCCAACAGCCCAGCAAAATAATAATAACTGCACTTCTCCAGAGCTTTGGCCAGAATCCATTTCTGCACTTTTTGGTGAAAATCTCTTCTTTTTCCTTAATAACCTCAAATATTAAATAGATGCCAGTATAGTTTAAGAAAAATAGGAACTTCTCTAAAGATAATTCCCTGAGTTTTATTAGAGTATGAATGTTTGAGAGACAATACTATTGGTGTGTTTTTCTCATGTAGAACAGCAGGCATCAGCTCCGGGTTCCTTTAAGGGAAAGCCTATCTGCTTCTCAAGGTGACAGTCTCAGCAGGGACCCAGAGAACTAACAGAGGTGGCCAAGTCCACCTGCTGATGCCAGCTTATAGCTGAGTTTAAACTGACACTAGTTCAGGGGTATGCTTCACATCTCTATTTATTTATTTATTTTGGGGGTACTGGGGATTGAACCCAGGGGGGTTCTACCTCCACGCTACACCCCCAGCCCTAATTTTTATACTTTATTTTGAAATCGGGTCTCACGAAGTTGCGGAGGGCCTCACTAAGTAGAGAGAGAGAGAGATAGACAGGGAGAAAGGGAGAGAGAGAGAGAGAGAGAGAGAGAGAGAGAGAGAGAGAGCTGAGGCTGGCTGCGAACCCGGATCCTCCGGTCTCTGCCTCCCAAAGTACTGGGATTACAAGCGTGCGCCACCACGCCCGGCCTTTCACATCTTTATTGACTTGCCCATTCACAAGCTCCCTGCCCATCCACCTACCTAGCACTCCCATCGGCCCTATTACCCAACCCCGATAGAAAGAGGCCTGAGGACACTAGAGGCTTACATATCTAAGCCACCTAACTGTGCAGGTGCGCTCCAATTTTACAAAGCAGTGATTTCTTGTATTTCTTGTAACTCCCTTAGTATTCTTCCCCCTTCTGCCCTTATCACCTTATAAAAGCAGGGGGGAAATCAGTGTGCTATATTCCTTGAAGCAGTCTAGGATTTCTAAGATAACGATACAGCTTTGCATTCAGAGCTATTTCTAAGACCTAGGTGACTTCCTAAGGTTTTGCCACAGAAAAAGAAGTTTGTTTGTTTGTTTGTTTCTGCAGAAAATTCTTCAGAAAACATCACCCTTTATCCCCAGAGGTCCAAGAAGTAGGTTCAGCTTAAGGCCCAATGTCTGATGACTCTCAGCAGTCATCTATAAGGAATTCTATCCATCTGAGCTCTTTGGAAAAAAATAAAAGGTACCTCATTCTGCTCCCTGTCTCAGCTGCCTCCGACAGGTTCTGACCCTATTTCTAAGAACTCTATAGCCACAGAGGTTTCTCCCACCACATCCCCAGGATGCCATCAGTACATTTACCATTCAGAATCGAGCCCTTAGGGCTTTGCTCTCAAGCCCTCTGAGCTCTTTTGGGATGACCCTTTGAACGTGTGAAAAGCCTCCTCCCACTGCTAGGCAGTCTGGACACAGGTAGAATGTGAATTTTGTTGTTATTGTTGTTTTCAAATCCCACTGAACAATTGGAATTTTAAGATTCTTTAGCTTATGCTAAGTTTTTTAAAAACTCCTAAGCATGTAATTAAAGATAAAACTAATTTTTCTGATATGTTCAAATTATGGGGTCCTCTTCATAGTCATATATCGTAACAAAAAAAAAAAGCCGGGTGTAGTGGTAGACTCTTGTAATCCCAGTACTTGGGAGGCTGAGACAGGAAGATCATAAATTTGCAGTCAGCTTCAGCTACTTAGTGAGGCCCTCCACAACTTAGTGAGACCCTGTTTCAAAATACTGAATAAAAATTAGGGCTGGGGGTGTAACTTGGAGGTAGAATGCCCCTGAGTTCAATCCCCAGTACTGCAAAAAAAAGAAGACATCTTCCTAGCATGGGCTATTTCCTCATTAGGAAGTGCCTCTTGCCCTAGAATTTAACAGGGGGAGGAAACAGCAGGAGGAGCAGGGGGCAGTTGGAGCCAGCATGTCAGTCACAGGGGCAAAGCACAGCTCACCAGGGTTCTCTGAAGCGCCACTGTAGCCCCCGATAGCTGTACAGTCTCCCCATGTGCCCGCCCACTGGAGGCACCAGCTGCAGATGCAGATGGGGAACATTCTCAGAGAACCCCAAGCCTGTCCTCCTCTCCAGTTCCACTTTATTGTTCCTCTCAGTCCTGCTGCTTCAAAAATTATGTTTGTTCTCCCACTTCCTCTGTCAATACTTCCTCTAGCAGCCAAAACAAACACTCAGCGATACAGCAACACACCAGTCCTAACACTGGAAAAAAGAAAGGAAATGAAATCTCATGCACACCTGTAGCACAGGAACACAGAAGCTCACTTCTGTGAGGAAAGAAGAAAGGGGTCTTCTCTGTCCCTGTTTCTCTCCCCTCCTTCCCCAGCCTTATCTGCCTTCTCCAGGGATCCCTGCCAAGGGGCCCAGGACTCTAGGGACAGGCTTCCAGCCCTTCTGGCAAGGCTCCCATGCTCAGGTTAGGCCCCACTGCTAGAGCATGTGAATGTCCTGGTGCTAAATGTTAGATGGTGTAAACCTAAGACATAATTTATTCTTACAATGGCTCCACTGCCTGAGCAGCTCAAACTCTAATACACTGTTTGAGAGTGAGCGTGCTGTGCTAGGAAAAAGCCCTTCCCTGGGAGGGAGTTGACCTCCTTTTGGGGTCAGTGTTCTTTACCATCAGGTGCCTCTTCACCTGCTCCAGGGTGAGTTAGGCAGGTCGTTTAAATCAGGAGGTTCAGCCGGGTGTGGTGGTGCACACTTGTAATCCCAGTACTTGGGAGGCTGAGACAGGAGGATCACAGGTTCGCAGCCAGCCTCAGCTACTTAGTGAGGCCCTCCGCAACTTAGTGAAACCCAGTTTCAAAATAAAGAATAAAAAATAGGACTGGGGTGTAGCTTGGAGGTAGACTGCCCTTGGGCTCAATCCCCAGTACCACAAAAATAAATAAATAAGTAAATAAATAAATAAATAAATAAATAAATAAATTCAGGAGGTTCTATTAAGTCAGGAAGCCAAATCCTGACTGGACTAAAAGCAAGGCCAGGGCTCTACAGCACCCTGAGGTCCCCTCCACCTCCACTCTTAGTGATTCCATGATGGATTCCATGGACAGCAAACTCAGTTGCCAAAGAAGCAGGAGACACTAGCTGGAGAATGCTCTGTCACTGTTGTCGCTGTTGGTCATTTCCAGAGAGAGAAGAACACAGATCTTAAGGGTCCACTTCAGTGAGTATTGATGAAGCACAAGCTCATGTAACCAACACCCTGGTGAAGATCAAATGAAACTTCCATCACCCCAAATCCCTCCCAAGTTCCTTTCAGTATCAATGCCCCCAACCCCTGAGGGACCACCACTAGACACAATCACTTTTCACAGAAGAGAAAGAGGGAAGCCAAGGAGGAATTTTGACAGACAAAAATTGACATGTAACAAGCAGAAAAGATTCATAAAATTAATATGTGTTCTTCAGAAAGTTCCAGAAAACCTGGAAAGGGGAAGTTGATAAATGACTGGACTTCCTGAGGTCATCTGGATGGAAAACTCAGACTTATTTTTAGTTGGGCGTAATAGGTTAGGGCAAACCCGAGGGTGAGAACATGAAGATACTTGGATGATACACAGATCACTGTATTGTTTGGCACAGGACTCTGTCATTCCGAGAGAGATGACTGAACTAGAGAAAGGCGCCTGACGCAAGGCATGCCGCCGTAACTATCAGTGGTCAGTAGCTTGGCCTGGCATGGGACCTCTAACCAAGGAAGGCCCTGACCTGGAAGGATCCTGGAAGGTCAACTCAAAGACAAACACTCTCTTGAGAGAGTCCAGAGAAATTCAGTGGCTAGCAGATGGCGCAGAGACCTTGAGGCTGTAGAAGTCACGATGACTAAACAGAAGCCGTGGGATAGGCAGTAGAGAAAGAAATGATGTGGTTGAGGAACGAAATTAGAAAAGGGCTGAGTCACCCCAGTGGTCAACACTAAGTGCTAAGAGCATTGGCTGCCCATGTCTAAGGGATGAAATACAGAAATTACCATAGTCATGTCTGCAAGTGTAGGTTATTACAGCTATTGCTACTCTTTTATCCTGAACAACATTCTCATTCTCTGGGGGAGGCCTAAAGGGGTGGGGGATAAGATTTTTTTTTCCTACAAAATAAGCTCTTGATAATTTGTGAAACTTAAGTTACATCTATTTTTTAGCAACTGAAAAAGCCTATTAAGTTGCGAGGAAGGTTTGTAAGACTACAAGAGATCATCAGACATAGGCCCAGCAGTTATCAACTCTGCATGGGAAAGACTCGTTTTATTTCCCTAATGTCTTCAGAAAAGGCTTGGCAGGCAGGAAATTCTAATGAAGAGGTTGCTGAGTCCCAGGCCATGACCCCCAGCCAAACAGGAACCCTCAGCAGACTGAGGAGGGAGTTGAAGAGGGTCACAGTGAAGGCCAGGATCTGTGCTGAAGGCTACAGGGTGTGGCTTTGCTACCAGTGATTTTTAAAGAGGGCAACATAAGTTGGGCGTGGTGATGATGCACGCCTGTAATCCTAGTACTTGGGAGGCTGATACAAGAGGATCGCAGGTTCCAGGCCAGCCTCAGGAACTTAGCAAGACTCTCAGAAACCTAGCAAGACCCTATTTCAAAACAAAACAACAACAACAACAAAAAACCAGGCATGGTGGCACACGCTTGTAATCCCAGTACTTGGGAGGCTGAGACCAGAGGATCCAGGATCATGGCCAGCCTCAGCTACTTAGTGAGGCCCTCCACAACTTAGTGAGACCCTGTTTCAAAATAAAGAATAAAAAATATGGCTGGGGATGTAGCTTAGAGGTAGAATGCCCCTGGGTTCAATTCTCAGTACTGCAAAATGAATAAATAAATGAATAGAAATTTTTTAAAGGGCTGAGGGTATAGCTTGGAAGTAGAATGCCCCTGGGTTCCATCCCCAGTACCAAAAAAGACAACCCAGACTTTCAAGTGACACTGCTTAGAAACAAGGTTTGAAAGAGCAACATAAAATGTCTTAAGTGAAATAAAGGAGTCATCCACTCAACAAATAGTGAAATCTGCATTCTGGGATACAAACCACCCCCTTCCCGAAAAAGACATGCTTCCTGCTGTTGGGGAGCTCACAGTGTAATATGACAATTCTGCACCGATTTAACCATCAGCAACCACTATAGCAAGAGGCAACCCATGTGCGTTTGTGAATTAGATAATACACTACACATTTACATCTGGTGCATAAGTATTTAGTGCACGGGAGCAATTATTATGTAATTATTATTATTTAGAAAACCGTTTCAATTTGTGCTATTCCTCCCTCCCCCTTCCTTGAGAGAACAGCCCTATGGCAGGCACCACTGGCTGCCTATTCAGTTGCCATGTCCTTCACCCTTCCAGGCCAACAGAAGCCTGATTCTGCCTGCAGCATAACAGGGTTGATTTTCTAAAGCTAAGTCCATACTCTTCTCCTTTGCAACTTTTTGGTTTCCCAAGATCCCTTTCAGGTAGGAGTTACCATGTGACTCAAATCTGGCCAATGGGATATCAAGGCATGTCTGCTGTGAGAAATCCTTTCCTTACTGAAAAAGAAAAGACTTCAGAAGGAAAGACTTTAAGCCAGGTGTGGAGGTGCATGCCTATAATCCCAGTACTGATGACTGAGATAGGAGGATCGCAGGTTCAAGGCCAGCCTCAGCAATTTAGCAAGACCCTCTCAACTTAGCAAGACCCTGTTTCAAATTAAAAAGAGCCGAGGGTGTAGTTCAGAGGTAGAATGCCCCTGGATTCAATCCAGTACCCAAAAAGAAAAAAAAAAAAAAGGAAAGACTTTTGTTCTTTCCCCTTTCCTTCCAGATGTTAGAGCTGGATGTGGGCATCTCGTGACCAGGAGATGACAAGCGAACAGTCAAGAGGAAGACCCATGAAGTAACAGGCTGGAAGGAGCCCATCTCCTCAATGACGCTGTTAAGTCTCTGAACACACAGCACCCCCTGCCTCCAACATCCTTATTAAGTAAAGAATTAATGTTCTTACAGCCCAAGCTTACTTAAGAAATGAAAATCTATCTACAGCTGATAAAAAGATTTTTTTCATGATTTTTAAGAGATAGTATCTCTACATTGACATTTTCTATCTCTAGCTTTCCTGTCCATTCCATCAGTCACTAGACACCTGTGGCTATTGAGCAGCTGAAAGGTATTTAATTCAAACTGAGATGTCCTGTAGATATAAAATAAAAGCTTGGCTTCAAAGACTTATAATAAAAAAGGAAGTGTAAAATATTCCATTAATCACTTGTTACTAATGAAATAATATTAAAATAATATTGTGGATTGTGGACATAATAGGTTAAATAGCATATTTTAAGGTATTTTTTTACTTTTATGATGTAGCTACTAAAAAGAGAAAAATACATATATGGTTCACATTAGTAGTAGTAGTAGAGTAGTAGTAGTAGTAGTAGTAGTAGTAGTAGCACTGGGGATTGAACTCAAGTGCATTCTACTTCTGAACTACACCCCCAGTCCTTTTTTTTTTAACAGGATCTTGCTAGATTGCTTAGCAACTCACTAAGTTGCTGAGGCTGACTTCGAATCTGCGATCCTCCTGTCTCAGCCTCGCAAGTATTGGGATTATAGGCACGCACCAACACACCCAGCTGCTCATGTTATATTTCTATTGATCAGTGCTGGCTAGAACATAAAGGCAGAGCCTCAAGTGTGTTGTTTTGAGAAAGCAGAGGTAAGGAAAGAATCTATTATTAGGACATGATGGTGGTAGATTGCCCCATGAGATGGCACCATTGATGTTTCTCTGTATTCCCCATATTTCTAGAGTCACTTTTATCTCTATGTATTTGGAGAACAAATAAATCAGAACTCGCACTTCACAACACTCATAGTTGCTTTGTCTCACTTTGGCTTTTTCTGTCACACTGCTGACATGTGCAATACTTTTCCTCTCAGCAGTTGAAAGGACATATGTCAACCCCTTTGTAAATATTCCACCTTGACACTCCATTAAGCTCACAGTTCAGAACTACACCAGAAGAAAAAGTGGAGGGTCTAACCGCCTTTATATTCCCAACCTTCCTCCTTGATCTCTCGTTTCTCTCCCCATTCCTGAAGACCTGTGATGACCTCACCTATGCCTCAACCCACAGCAAGCTTCAAGTTTATTTCACCAGAATCTTATCTCTTCACTGCAGCTGATTTCAGGTAAGTATACAAACGGGATAATCAAACTGAGGGTGCTCTAAGGTACTAACATTCCCCCAAGGATGTTTGAATCTTTAAAATATAACTCCTGCTGGCATGGTGGTGCATGCCTGTAATCCCAGTACTTGGGAGGCTAAGACAAGAGGATTGTAGATTCAAGGCCAGCGCACAGTAACTTAGTGAGACTCTGTTTCAAAATAAAAACCAAAATGGGCTGGGGATATAGCTTGGAGGGCTCAATCCCAGAAAGAAAGAAAGAAAGAGAGAGAGAGAGACAGAGAGAGAGAGACAGAGAGACAATGATAGAGAGACAGAGAGAGAGAGAGAGAGAGGGAGGGAGGAAAATATATCCTTGTTAACCCAAATGATTTTGCCCATCACTCATGTCATAACTAATGCAAATCTAGGCAGTAGAGCAGAAATGGTTTGGAGCAGCAGGTCCATCAACTGAAATAAGACCAAGTGAGCTTTTACCTGCTGCGCCTGTGCTCAGTACTATTCCTCCTAATAAAAATGAGTTCATCTACTCATAACCCTCCCAATGCACAGGCTTTTGTGACGGAAGAGTAAGCACTGGCCCATTTTCACACCGTTTTGCATCATTTGACAATCTCCGACCTCGGCCAACACACATCAAAGGAAGTTGATTAATTGTTTATAAAATTTGGGGGGAGGCAGCTGATAACGAGATTCCAGGTTTGAATTTGAAAAACACAAAATTAAAAAATTTCTAAGAAGGGCGAAGAGACAGCAAATGGAAGGAGAAATTTTCCAAAGGACTGGAGAGGTACAAATAGCGTTCAATTTTAGATCACAAGCTGCTTCTATCCACAACATGAAATCCAGTTGGCTATTTCAGCAACATATGTAACTCAGCTAACCAGAAAAATATGCAAGCAGATGAGTAGCTGTCTTCTAGACAAATTTTAACATATGGATCTGGAAAACATCCCAAATTCTGGGGCAAAGTCCAATCAATCAAAAAGGCATGAAGGTTTTCTTACCATAAGTCAACGAAGCAGTCCTATTTTTTCAAAAGTTTCAGTAATATCCTTTGGTTCCAAAAGGAGGTCTCTTGAGTGTCTCTTTATTGTAAGGAAAAGGCCACTGGACCTGTAATTTTGATTTAGATCTCACTGACTCCATAGGTCTTGAATAAATCACTTTATCTTTGCAAAAGATCAGATGAAGTGTAAGGTCTCATCTAATCCTATCATTTGGTAATTTTACTTTCCTGATTAGGTTTCGAACTTGTGCTTATAGTAATTCATTTTAACTTGTGAGGAATAAGAAAAGATGAATTAACATTTTGATGCCTAACCTATATAAAATTTATCTGAAAGTGTTTCAGTCAAATTGGTGTGATTGTAGACGACATTTTTCTTCACATGTGTGAAATCTTTACTGAAAGATGGAGTGATGAAAGGACTTGTATTTATATAGTAAATAACCTGACCTTGCCCAAGGAAAAGATCTGTCGTATACACTAGGCTTCTGGGAGCTAACACATGGTCTCTCCTGATAGGAGTTTCTGTCTTCCTGTAGTCATACTGCAAAGTCTAACAACGTGACTTAGGACAGAAGATGGCCACACTCATACAGAAGTAGGGGCAGGACTGACAGAAGATCGATTGTGACTTAGGGTGGGGGCTTTTATGTCACAGTTGACCTAGAGACTGATATCAACTATGTGGGCAATCCAACAGTCAAGCCTACATAATAGAGCCCCAATAAAAACCCTCGACACTGAGGCTCAGAAGGCTTCTCTGGTTGACAATTCAGCATACATATTGTCACACATTGATGTTCACAGAACGATGTCCTGCCTTCCCAGAAAGAGGACAATGGAAGCTCTGCATTGGCCACTTCTGGATTCTACTATTTGTGCTTCTTCGGGCTGATTTTAATCTGTATTCTTTCCCTGCAGTCAACAGCACCATGAGTAGAATTGCTTTCAGGAAGTTCTGGGAGTCTTTCTAGCCAACTGTTGAAACTGAGGATGGTCTGAGGAAAACCCCTGAGCGTGCCATTGGTATCAGAAGTGAGGACTCTGTCCCCTATGTTGCAGTGATCTTAAGCTCTTTGAATTATCATAGCAATAAAAAAAAATTAAAGCCAGATGCAGTAGTGCGGTTCTCTAATCCCAGTACTTGGGAGGCTAAGTTAGAAGCATCTCAGGTTCACAGCCAGCCTCGGCAACTTAGCAACTTAGCAAGACCCTGTTTCAAAATAAAAAGAGCTAAGGGTATATCTCAGAGGAAGACTGCCCCTGGGTTCAATCCCCAATACAAAAAAAAATTTTTTTTTAATTTAAAGCCAGGTGTGGTGACTCACACTTGTAATCCAGTACTTGGGAGGCTGAGAGAGGAGGATCAGAAGTTCGCAGCCAGTCTCAGCAACTTAGTGAGGCCCTCTGCAACTTGGTGAGACCCTGTTTCAAAATAAAAAATTTAAAAAAATAGGGCTGGGGGTATAGCTCAGAGAGAGAATTCCCAGTACCACTAAAGAAAAAAATTAATATAGATATCCTTCTTCCTAAAAATTAAGTGGCCTTTGACAATTTCCCACAAAGCAGTCAAGAGCCTCCCAACCTGCTCTTTATTTCTCTCTCTGCCTTCTCCCGCTCTATCATCTCCCGTGTCTCTGCTCCACTCTTCCCTCACCAAGACATTCTTACTTATTTTTTGTTTGTTTGTTTGTTTGTTGTTTTTTGTGGTACCAGGGATTGAACCCAGGGGCGTTCTACCTCCGCGCTACACCCCCGGCCCTATCTTTTTATACTTTATTTTGAAACCAGGTCTCATGAAGTTGCAGAGGGTCTCACTAGGTAGAGAGAGAGAGAGAGAGAGAGACAGAGACAGAGACAGAGAGAGAGACAGAGAGAGAGACAGAGAGCGCTGAGGCTGTCCGCGAACCCCAATCCTCTGGTCTCCACCTCCCAAAGTACTGGGATTACAAGCGTGCACCACCACGCCCAGCCTTACTTATTTTTAAAGAAGGTCATCTTCCCTATTTCTCTGGATTTTTGACTCCCACATATCCATTTCATTGGAGTTTTGCCTTGTGATTAAGAGTTATCTTTATTTCTTCTAATTGTTTTATGGGTGTATTAAATTTTTTCTACGATGAATATGTGTTTTTTAAATAAAAAGTAACCTCCTCAAAACCAGACCCACATATTTTCCAGCCTTGACACATTTACACACAACAATATAACTGTCCAGTCAGAACAATTAATTGAAAAAACATTATATTTAGCAGTTTTTTTAAAATTCTCATTCCTGATTTCTGACCTTGTTGTTATAGCTTATATCCAAGTTTCTAACTCCCAAAACTTTCTTGCCTCTTTCATAATTTTCTGTCAACATTGCCTGAGAAGCTCTTGTCATCATGCTGCCTTCTCTAGATCAGTGTCTTCTCTAGATCACTGTCTTCTTTTCTGCTAGTTATTCTCTGCCCTTTTTTACCTTTGCACCTCTTCTCACAAAATACCTCCAATATGCCTTATATTTGAGACTCTACCATCTCCCCCTGAGCAGTTTAATGACTGGATTAATATGACTTTATTATTCTGGTGTGTTCGTCAACATGACTTTATTATTCCAGGAAACCAGTCCATAAAAACAAAAGTTACAAAGAAGTTCATTCTCATAGCTTTCTGGAAGACCAAGCAAGACCTCAATAGAAAGTATTAAATGAAAGCAGAAACCCCAAGACTCTTTGAATCCCTCTACAAAATCCTCAGGCTGCTCTATCCTCCAGTCTTGAACTATCACATTATACATAATGCTTACCCAAGTCCAACCAGACTCCTACCTTCAACTAGGGGAGTCTTTGACATCTCAGTGAACACTGACTTTTCCCTCCGTCTTCTGAAACTCCAGTAAGACTCTGTCTAGGTTATGTTCTCTCCTAGCATGTGACAACCAGCTCAGCTCTACATTACTGCAGAAGTTCGTGATGGTTTAGGGAGCCAGTGTCCAACATGAGGCACTGGAGTAGGGATGAAACAGCAAGTCAGAATTTCCATCTGTGACTGACTGTGTGTTTGTAGGTGAATTTTGTTGGAAAGGGAGGTAGGGAAATGTTTAGTGGGATAATATGGAAGAGAAAAAATATACAGGTGTATGCAACTTTTTTTTTTGGTACTGGGGATTGAACCCAGGGGTATTTTACCTCTGAGCTACACCCCTAGCCCTATTTTATTTTTTATTTTGAAACAGGGTCTCACTAAGTTGCTGAGGCTGTCCAAAAACATGCCATCCTCCTATCTCAGCCTCCCAAGAACTGGGATTACAAGTGTGCACCACTACACCCAGCTAGGTGTATGCTACTTTAAATTTTATGACATATTTCTATGACCAATTAGCTCATTTCACTCTTATAATAATACCATGTTATAAAGAAGGCATTTATTAGTATCCTTATTGTAAAGATGGAGACACTTGACTCTCAGAGGTTGAGATTGAGATTTGGGACATACAACATAAAAGTTAGAGAAGAATTGTAAAGTAGAGGTCAGCAAATTACAACTTGTGAGTCAAATCTATCCCCCAGGCTTGTTTATGTAAATAAAATTATATTGAAACAGAGCCAGACCCATTTGTTCACATAATTGCCTATGGTGCTTTTGTGGTACAAGAGCATTATTGAGTAGTTCTGACAGAGACCATATGGCCCATAAAGCCTAAAATATCTACTGCATGACCCTTTACAGAGAAGGTCTGCCAATCTCTGTTCTAAAGCAACACATCATAAAGTTAACTCGCAAATAAACTGGATAAAATCATTAAGCTCTAAAGGCCTTGAAGGTAGAAGTCAGTTCTTCATCGGGCAAAGAAGTATTTGATAATATGAAGTGGTAAATTGCCTGGTTTCAACATTTTCATTTATTTATTTATTTATTTATTTATGTGGTACTGGGGATTGAACACAGGGGCAGTCTACCTCTGAGCTACACCCCCAGCCCTATTATATATATATAGTTCCCTATTATATATATATATATATAGTGTGTGTGTGTGTGTGTGTGTGTGTGTGTGTGTATGTGTGTTGTATTGGGGATGGAACTCAGGGGCGTTTTACCTCCAAGCTCCACCCTTCACCCTATTTTATTCTTTTATTTTTAAACAGGGCCTCACTAAGTAGCGGAGGACCTAAGTTGCCGAAGCTGGCCGTGAACCTGTGATCCTCCTGTCTCAGCCTCCCAAGTACTGGGATTACAAGTGTAGGCAGCCACGCCTGGCATATATATTTTTTTGTTAATTTTGAAACAGGGTCTCATTAAGCTTCTGAGGCTAGCCTTGAGCCTGTGATCCTCCTGTTTTAGCCTCCCAGGTACTGAGATGACAAGTGTTCACCACCACGCCCAGTCCAAAGGGTTTTTAAATAATAGCAAGAGTCCTCCTGGGTAGCTCAACCCAGACAGTTTCCACTGATTGGATGAATTGAGATTGTGTTGGTCAAGGATGATCGCCCAGCCAGCACCGCAAGCACTTAAGCAGCAGCAAATAGGAACAGAAATAGCTCCTATAATGAAGACATTATTGATGAAATTTGAACTTTGAAGACTTTGAGCCAGAGAAAAAGTTAAGAGAACACTCTAGAACTGCTGAATCAGCATTAGCTAAGAAAGGAAACCCGTCTGACCTGGACAGGCATGAATTATCAGGAAACACATCAATAGTTCCGTGGCTAATAGAGTCAGCTTTCCTGGAACTCACAGAATGAGTTATGTCTGCATTTTTATTTTCCCTTTGTAGCCTGAACCTCGGCCTTTTCCTCCGCTGTTTTCAGGCTGGCTCCCCTAAAATGTATTCTCCAAACAAAATGCTTGCTTGCTCACTCGCTTGTTTGCTTTCTGGTGAGAGAGAGAGAGAGAGAGAGAGAGAGAGTGTGTGTGTGTGTTACTAGAGATTGAACCCAAGGGCATTCTACCTCTGTGCTACACCCCCAGCCTTATTTTATTTTTAATTTGGAAACAGGGTCTCACTAAGTGCTGAGGGTCTTGCTAAGTTGGTGAGGCTGGCTAAGAACCTGCGATCCTCCTGTCTCAGCCTCCCAAGTACTGGGATTACAGGCATGCGCCACTATGCCCAACTGAAAATGCTCTTTTTACAACAGAAGTTAAGTTGAATTTGTACCTTGCTCAAAACCCTTTGGTGACTTTATATTTCACTAGATGAAGATTGTCCTTGAAGCTATTTACAAAGCTGCAGATTCAGGGTCTCTCACTTGCACAAGGCCCTGGAAGGGGCCCTGGTAATGTATTCACGTGGTCATTTTTTTCTTTTAATTTGCAACCATGAAATGTTTTAATCACAACTGTCTTATTTGGTATTTCCCCACAGTCACGTTTCTCTTTTTGAGTTAGAGGTATTAGTTCAGGTTTGTGGGATATGTTCTTGTGGTTCACAGTTATCTCAATGGAAAATTTTTGCTGGTAGAGAAATGGCTTCCAGGAATACGACTAGCATTCTCTGTGCCAACTTACATTGTGATATTAAAGTTCAAGGCCAGAGGTCATAAGATAGGAACCTGTAATCATCATACCAGGAATATGTGGCTAGTATAGGAGAAAAAGTATTTGAAATGTATGGAGCCAGAAGTTAGTCTGTGGAAATTCTTACAAAAGAATTGTTGGTATAAAAAATGAAATCTGAGCAAAGATTTCCCAAATCGACAATAATCCTGCAAAATGCTCACAAAATTACTAATAGAAAATTGTGAAATTAAAGGAAATTTTTGTACATGATCACTAATAAAAAGATAAATTATAACCAAGCAAGGTATAAGACTCAATTATCTTTTTATTCTTCTTATAGGAAATTATATTACCAAATAATACAGAGGCAATCGAAGAGATATTAGCCTAAACTTATAAAAGAATTCAGAGACATACCAGTTAATTAGTAAAAATATGTTATTTTGGGGATTTTGTGGAGTGTGTGGCATTTGTCACTTTTTTAAGTATGTGGGTTTGAACCTAATTGTGCATTCCTTTATTGACAGAAGGACTCCAAATTGTAGAGCATCAAACACCACAAATCCCGGATCTACCTTGAATCTCAGAGTTAAACGCCATGCCCTTACCATCAGCGATCAAGCCCTGCTTCTCGATTGGTCTCCAACACCACCCCCACTCACTCCACAGAGCCCCTGTGACCACTTGCTGTCCCTAGATCCTCCCAGCACATCCCTGCGATGGGGATTCTGCACCCACTGTCCCCGATGTGTACCACCCACCGGCTAGACACCGCCAGGACTTTCCTCTTACTTTCTTCAGGCCTTTGCTAAAATAACCCCTTAACAGGGTACCATTCCCTGACGATCTGTGTGGACCGTGCAGGCCCCCAGCTCCCGTCACTTTCTATCACCTTAGCTTACCTTCTTTTTCAATTAGCAACACTTAATACTTTTTTTTTTGGAAGTACTGGGGATTGAACCCAGGGGCATTCTACCTCCAAGCTATACTCCCAGCCCCTATTTTTTATTCTTTATTTTGAAACAGGGTCTCACTAAGTTGTAGAGGGCCTTGCTAAGTAGCTGAGGCTGGCTGCGAACCTGGATCCTCCAGTCTCAGCCTCCCAAGTACTGGGATTACAAGCGTGCGCCACCACGCCCGGCTTCCCCCAAGTAGAATGTGAGCTTCAACCCTTGTTCACTGCTGGATCCTAGGGCCTAGAGCCCTGGCTCACAGTTGGTACTCAAAAACTACTTGTTGAATGAATGAATAAATAAATAAAAGGATAAATGAATGAATGAAATGGAATTATTAATACCCAACTTAAAAATGATTAGTAGTAAATTTAAGACCAGAAGCCAGGTGTAGCAGTGCATACCTGTAATCCTAGTACTTGGGAGTCTGACAGGAGGATCACAGGTTCAAGATCAGCCTCAGCAACTCAGCGAAACCTTGTTTCAAAATATAAAAGAAAATAAATAAAAAGGGCTGGGGGTGTTGTCAGAGGTAGAATACTCCTGGGTTCAACCCAATATCGACCTCTCCATTTGTTTCTTTGAGTTTTTGTTTTGTTTTTGTGATACTAGTGATTAAACCAAGGGGCATCCTACCTCTGAGCTACATCCCCAACCCTATTTTATATTTTATTTGGAAACAAGGTCTCACTAAGTTGCTGAGAATTTCCCTATATTGCTGAGGCTGGCTTCAAACCTGCCATCCTCCTGTCTCAGCCTCCCAAGTACCAGGATTACAGGACTGTGCTACCATGCTCCCCCCACCAAAAAAGCTTTAAATAAGACCAGATTGTGGCCATACCTTATTTTACATGTGTGTGTATGTGTGTGGGTGTGGATGTATGAATGTCTTTAAAATATATATATAAATAATAATTTATATGTGAATATAAATTACATATATCACTTAATAAACTATCCAGCCCATTCGAGAGCAAGGTTTTAATTCTTCTCAACTAGAACTTAAAGTTGTAAATAGAAAGGCCAAAGTAAAGAACCTCTTCAAGTATTACTGAGGGTAAATAATTAAACTGTGTGGGCACATAGTTATAGCTCTTTCTGGGAGGGGAAACTAGGTAAACAGTATTTTTTACCAAATAGCACCTAATCAAGGCCCACTAGTATAGGTCAATAACATTCTTTTCACCGTACCTTTGCAAAGTGACTAATATTGTGACTTATTCCTCAAATAATTAAATGTAGGTCCTTATATCCTATAAGTTGGAAAGATCATAAGAGATCACTGGGGACTTTGGTTCATAAGCCAGTTGTGTATTAGGAAGACCTGAGGAGGTTTTTGGTTTTGTTTTTGCTTTTTTAAATATAGAGACATCAGCCAGGTGTAGTGAGGTCACCTGTAATCCCAGTACATGGGAAGCTGAAGCAGGAAGATCACAGATTCAAGGCCAACCTCAACATCTTAGTGAGACACTCAGCTTCTTAGTGAGACCATCTCAAAATAAAAAGTAAAAAAGGTTAGGGGTGTGCCTCTGAGTAGAATGTGTTGATTCCCACAGCCCAGCTCTCCTCCAGGCTCCCTCAATCAGAAGCTTAGTGTGGGGCCTAAACTTCTGAAGTAAAGTTTTTTTGGTTTTTGTTGTTGTTTGTTTGGTACTGGGGATTGAACCCAAGGGTGCTCTACCTCTGAGCTACACCCCCAGCCTTATTTTTTTGTGTGTGGCACTGGGGTTTTGAACCCAGGGACCTTCTATCTCTGAGCTACACCCCCAGCCCTATTCTATTTTTATCTGGAAACAGGGTCTCGCTAGGTTGATGAGAATCTCACTCCTTGCTGAGTCTCACAACTTGTCCTCGAACCTACAATCCTCCTGTCTCAGCCTCCCAAGTACTGGGAATACAGGCATGCGCCACCACACCCAGCTCTGAGGTGAGTTTTGAAATGTCAGGATTGAGGAACCCTGATCTAGAAGAAAAGAATTTCAAGGAACAGAGAAACTACTTTTCTTTTTTTTTTTTTTTTTTTGCAGTACCAGGGATTGAACCCAGGGGCGTTCTACCTCCACACTACACCCCCGGCCCTATTTTTTTATACTTTATTTTGAAACCGGGTCTCATGAAGTTGCAGAGGGCCTCACTAGGTAGAGAGAGAGAGAGAGAGAGAGAGCGAGAGCGAGAGAGAGAGCGCTGAGGCTGGCCGCGAACCCGGATCCTCCGGTCTCCGCCTCCCAAAGTACTGGGATTGCAAGGGTGCGCCACCACGCCCGGCCTGAGAAACTACTTTTCTTCTTAGACACTTTTTAGTTTTCTGAGTTTTAAAATCATACTGCTCAAAAGCAGGTTGGAGGCACCTCATCCTACTGAGGTTTTAACAGTTAAGAATATTGGGTTCTAAGAAAGAAACTTGTCCAAGGTCAAATAACTATGGAAACAAGAAACCGGGGTCTCTTGTTTCCATAGTCGCTGCCACTTTTACTACTTACACCGAAATCTTCCAATCTGCCATATTTCATTTCATAATCCACCTTCAGAGAACTGACAGAATCTTACTCAATCTCCTGGTCGTACTGGGGCCTCTGCACTGAATCACAGACAGGAACTAGTTGCAGGTTCAATTTCATGGTGGGCCAGATAAACAGCTGAAAAGGTCACCTATCTCTAACAGTATTTCCACAATCATGTAGAACAATGGTTAGTGCAGATGACCAACTCTCTCCACTGGAGATTCTAATTCAGTCGACTCAGGGCAGAGCCTGGAAATGCCTAAGTATGGCAAGGACTGCAGCCGATTCATATGCTCTGCAGGTTTGGGCAAGACTACTAAAATATTATTAAAATAAATGATATTTTATCCTACTTAACTCTGGTTTCTTCATATGATTCTTTAGATCAGGAGTCAGCAAACTTTTCCTATAACAAATCAGATAGAAATAGTTTAGGTTTTGCAGACCATGTGGTTTCTGTTGCAACTACTCAACTTCCCATTATAGTGTGAAAGCAGCAATTGACCATAGAGATGGATGGGAGTGGCTATCCCCTAATAAAACTCTACCATGACAAGTGGGAGGGGGCTGGAGTTGAACCACACACTTTAACTTGGCTTTAGATAACTACAAAAACATAAATTCACAATTACCTCACTTAAAAATATTTGCCTATAAGAAATACAAACAAAAACTAATGGTGGCCTAGAAAAATGATGGTTTATCTCATTTCACATAGCAAATAGAGACTTGAGTTACTGCTGATACTGGACAGTTTAATGACATCTTGGAAGTAACAACATCTACTTCCAGAAACCTTTAGAAGACATCTCCTTTTGTATCATTGGCTAAATTTGGGTTACCTGTCCAAACCAGGTATCCCTGAAACCAAGGGAATTATCCCTGAAACCAAGGGAATTCTGCCCCCAAAAAGCCAGGGCATAAAGTGGGGAGTGTAGAAGCAGACAACTGAGATCTGTTAATATGGAATAAAGCTGGGTAAGTATAGTCATCACTCATTACCCATGGAGAATTGGTTCCAGGACCCCTCACAGATACAAAATTCCATGGATATGCAAGTCCCTTATATAAAATGGCACAGTACTTGTATATAGCCTACACACATCCTCCCAAATAATGTCATCTCTAGATTACTTACTATGCCTAATACAATATTAATGCTATGTAAATAGTTGTTATACTATGGGTTTGTTTGTTTGTTTTGTTGTTGCTGTTGTTGTTTAGGGAATAATGACAGGGAAAAGGTATATACATGCTGAATTCAGATACAATTTTTCCTAAATATTTTCATACATTATTGGTTGAATCTAATGTGGAACCTGTGGTTATGGAAGGCCAACTATACTCCTTTAGATAATTAAGCCTGGCATGGTGGTGCATGCTTGTAATCCCAGTACTTGGGAGGCTGAGACCGGAGGATCCGGGTTCGCGGCCAGCCTCAGCTACTTAGTGAGGCCTCCGCAACTTAGTGAGACCCTGTTTCAAAATAAAGAATAAAAAATAGGGCCGGGCGTAGTGGCGCACACTTGTAATCCCAGTACTTTGGGAGGCGGAGACCAGAGGATCCAGGTTCGCGGCCAGCCTCAGCTCTTTCTCTCTCTCTCCCTCTCTCTCTCTCTCTCTCTCT
>PVJS01026258.1:0-19029 GCA_004027185.1 Glis glis | reverse complement strand
AGTGATGATACCTCAACAACCTTATTTTGTTATGATTCCTGTTAACGTATCAGGTCCATGGTATAGTGAGAAAGGATTACAAATGTTACAAGGAATGGAGACCAAGAAGAATGGTTGGATTAATTATTGCAGGCATTGCAGCCTTAATTGCTTTTATAGCCACTGCTACGGCTGCTGCAGTAGCTCTATCCCAAGAAGTACAGACGGCTACCTATGTTAATCAATTGTCTAAGAATGTTACCTTAGTGTTAGGGACATAAGAAGATATAGATAATAAGTTAGAACATAAAATAAATGCCTTGTATGAAATTGTTCAATATTTAGGAGATGAGGTTCATGGGCTAAAGAAAAAACTCATTTAAAGTGCCATGCATTTTTAATGCCCTAACCTCCTTCCTACAAAAGCAACTCCACGCCATCCAGATCCATCAAATGGAGGTCCGGTATCAAAGTTTGGCCAATCATTATGAGGGCCCCAACTGTTAAACCCCAGCCCGGTCGATTGCCAAAGACGGGTAAGATCCTGCTGGATCAGATGAACCTAAAACAGGGGACCCAGCTAGCTCTGGGCCTTCCCCATGATGGGCACCTTCTGAATCCTGAGCAGGGCAACCTAAGACAGGCACGACCGCCGGTTTTAAAACAAAAGAGGGGGAGATGTTGGGCCCTCCACCCAGTGCCATGAAAGGGCCTGGTGGATTAAGAGAAGCCTGCTCTAGAGTACCGGGCCACTTCCACGTGGCAGTGACTCAGCATAACAATGGCAAAGATGGCGCTGGCGGACCCCTCAGAGGGAGGTCCCGCGGTTAACCCCACCTAACCTCAGGAGGGCTATGATAGGAAGTTACCTCCTTCCGTGCTCACGGACAACAGGTGCCTTCGCCTATGATAGGTTACAGGGGGGCGTAATGACTTGGCCGTTCCGTGTCATTGGGCCCCAGCTTATCGCCCTGGAATTTCCTTTATGGCCTTTACTTTAAAAGTGCGACTGTCTTTCTAAATAAACGAGATCTTGCTTTGACCTGTCTCCCGGCTCCTTGGTGCTGCTGATCGAGCTGCGACACTCGCCACCCTGCTCAGCCCCCCCCCCCACTGTTCGGGCGGGTCCCGACAGAGAGCCTCACTACATTGCTGTGGCTGGCTTCGAGCCTGTAATCCTCCTGTCTCGGCCTCCCAAGTACTAGGATTAGAGGCATGCACCACCATGACAGGCTTACAGTTTCTATTTTTTTTTTTTTTTTTGCGGTACTGGGGATTGAACCCAGGGGCATTCTACCTCCCAGCTAAACCCCCAGCCCTATTTTATTTTATTTTATTTTTGCTGTACTGGGGATTGAACCCAGGGGCATTGTACCGCTGAGCTTCACCCCCAGCCCTATTTTTTATTCTTTAGTTTGAAACAGGGTCTCACTAAGTTGCAGAGGGCCTCACTAAGTAGCTGAAGCTAGCCGCGAACTCGGATCCGCCAGTCTCAGCCTCCCAAGTACTGGGATTACAAGTGTGCACCACCACGCCTGGCTACAGTTTCTATTTTAAAATACAAATTCTTATCTTGGCTAGTAGGAATTAAATCAATAGACATATTAGGGATAATCCACCTTAATAGGAAACAGTATGAATTGCTAATGGTAGAATTTCTGAGAATGTCAACAGGTAAGTAGAGACCCAGCACTCATTCAATGGGCCCTGTAGAGAGCACCACTGACTCTCATGACTGCCTCTGAAGTATCCTTGGTCAGCTTACTAGGAGGTGAGTACTGAAAGGAGGACAGGAAGGCAGAGGACAAGGGGATGCATACACTCTCCATTCATTGCTAGATAAGTGCCTTATCTTCCACATCTCAGAGGATAGACTAAAATATAATTTGAAATAAGGAGGTGGCCAGATCAGCTAATGTGTCACAACTAAAAGTTGAAGTCAAATTCCAGAGAGCCAACTTATGCTTTACCCAATTCTCCTAATCCATAAGCATCCCAAGGAAAACAGCTTCTTTTATTTCTCTGAAATCCTCCGTCTAACTACAATAAGAAGTTACTTTTAGGGCCTCACAGTTTCTAGTGCGCCTAATTGAACAAACATAAAAAGTGTCTCAAGTCACAAGAAAAGAAAGGCTTTCCACCTGAGTTGGGGAGTGTGCAGCTTTCTCATATTCCTATCTTTAAACACTTGGGGCTACAGATAAGCACTGTATTTTGCCTATGTTCCTCATGACCTGGCCATTCCCAGCAAGATGATGTAGTCTACTCCAGCATAAGAGCAGATCTCAATTTTATCTGCTAAAGTCTTTATGTATTTCAGATCCTTATTCTAAATGATTTCCCTCAGATATCTACTGACTAACAAGCTCATGGGTTCTCAAATTTTATGACAGGTATAAACTAGTATATACAATGTTGATATTTTGATTTATTATATGCAACCAAATAAAACCAACACTCAAAAAGTACCCACTGTACTATGAATTTATATCTAATTGTAAGTAGCAAGACTTCTTCAATCTTTGGAATAATCTCCAGATCCAAATCAGTTTTAAATTCTTTTATGTTATTTCTAATTGGCATAAAAATGCACCGAATCTATATTCTATGCCTTTTATTACTTTTTTTTTTTTGGCGGTACTGGGGATTGAACCCAGGGGAATTCTACTTCCAACCTACACCCCCAGCCCTATTTTTTATTCTTTATTTTAAAACAGGGTCTCACTAAGTTGCAGAGGGCCTCACTAAGTAGCTGAGGCTGGCCACGAACCTGGATCCTCCTGTCTCAGACTCCCAAGTACTGGGATTACAAATGTGCGCCACCACACCCAGTTTATCAGCAAATATACAAATGAAAGGCACAATCATATTAAGAATATCTCCTATGGATTCTGATGGTTGCACAGCCGTGAATATAGTAAAATAAACTGAACACTTTAAATAAGTGTATTATTTATTAATACACTTATTATTTATTATTTATTAACACACTTATTTATTAATAATAAATAGCTTATTAAGATATCTTATTAAGTTTATTTCAATAGGTGGGGAAAAAGGTAGAATAAAAGAAATAAAGAATATTCCCTATGAAAGGCAGAAAATGATAAACTCTTAAAATTTTGAGTTTATACTTTATAGTATATTACCAAATACTCCAGGCATAGCTTCAAAATATAACTGATAGGTCATCATGTCAAACTGAAATTCACAGCTGGATTTACTCTCCAGATGGTGAACTAAAACAAAACACAAATAAATGCTAAACCAAGGGTTGCCAATTGCCCTCCACTGCAGCTTCTTTCATCTACACCCTTTTCCAATCCTACTGCTTCGGCTGTATTTGAGACTTCCTCTTTCCTCTTTCTGTTGGACTAATGCAACTGCTCTCCCCACCTCCAGTCTTATTCTTGTCACACAGGGTTAACAAGTCACCTTTCTAAAATGCAAAACTGAGAGCAGGATGGAACAATGCAAAAAGCAGATTTGGAGCAAGACTGTTTTGTGCTTGAAACCTCAGGTTCCACTTGCTACCAGTTTGATCTTGTATGAATTTCTTATTCTTGCTAAGCACTGGTTTCCTCTTCTTGGAATTGTGGCATCTACATCTCAAGGGGTCAATAAAAGAACAAAGTTAAGATATGGTAAAAGTAAAAGGTTCCTCAGATAGGCACCCACAAATGTTAGCTCTCTTACCCCTTTCTTTTATAAATTCCAATCATCAGTCTTGCTAAGAGATTAGTACATACTAGAAGAAAACTGATTTAATGAATATGAAATCACAAGAGACAGTATTTGTATTTACAAAACAAAACAAAACTCCAATACCCACAATGTAATGGCTTGCATTGAGAACACTCACTTACTAGTAGGGGTGTTTATTTGGAGAGCAAGCTATGCTGAGAAAGTTGTTTTATTAAAAAAATCCAGAGGTAGGCAGGTAGTGCTCAGCCAAGAACTGCTTGGACCAGGCTTGCTTTCCCCCAGCAACTGCAAGGACTCATCGTCCCAAGTCTCTTTACAAAATGCAGTTTTTACAGTGCTTCAAGCCTTTTATAATTACTCTAATGATGAATATATGACTATTTAAGAAGAAGCACCAAAGGCAGTAGTTCCTAACCATCTTGAAGGAACTACTTTTTTCTCCCCAAACGTGGGTAATCACCTTTGATGAGTTGGAGGCGGGGTCGATGAGTCTGAAAAGAGGTAGGGAAGAGACCATGTGACAGCTGCATACGCCTCTCCAGGAGGATTTCAGAACAGAATAAGGAAAGATGCAAGCCAGGCGTGGTGGCACACACCTGTAATCCCAGTACTTGGGAGGCTAAAACAGGAAGGAGGATTGCAGGTTTGTGGTCAGCCTCATGTTAAATTCTAACAGTCCACACTTAACATTTTTTTAATTAAAAAAACTTAAAAATGTTTATTGGAGTCATAGGATAGGGTGACTAAATGAACAGAAATGTGATATTAGGATTTCAAGATTCTGTACATTTTTACTAGAAAACATAAATGATAGAGGGAACTCCAAATAAAGATTCAAAAAGTTAGACAATGATGACATGTAGCAAATATTTTAAAATCAGTAGAATATCAAGAAGCAATATTCAGCTGACAGCAGATAACAAGGATCTAGAATATGTGGGGAGTCAGAGCTAGAGAAATAGACCAAGGAGGTTCCTTTGTACAACAGTCAAGGGCATAAACTGACAGTTTAGGAGGGTTAAATAAAAATTACAGAAGGCCCCAACAGACCAAGCTGAAGATAAAAATGGAGTCACTCTAAGTTCCACATCACCAGGCTGAAACTAAGCTGTTGATCTGACCTTCTGTGAAATCAGGATTAGAGAGATAACAGCCAAATTTCCCAAATAGACAGTTTCAATTGGCATGATAAAGAAGTTCCCTCTGCCTCAATACACACACACACACACACACACACTTAACCTACAGTAACCTAATGTTAACCAATCAGTTATTTTTCTATCTTTTTGTTTCCCTGTCCCAGTCTTACTGGGAAAGTAACTTTTAAATGACCAATCCAAGCCTGGCCTGGTGGTGCACGCTTGTAATCCCAGTACTTGGGAGGCTGAGACCGGAGAATCCGGGTTCGCGGCCAGCCTCAGCCTCTTAGTGAGGCCCTCCGCAACTTAGTGAGACCTTGTTTCAAAATAAAGAATAAAAAAAAATTTAAAAATACCTGTTAAGTGACCAATCCATATTTTTGTTTTTATGTTTCTGCTTTCTTCAGACCTCTGTCTATAAAGCCAACCTCCACTGCTCAGCTCATTAGAACACTTATCCGATTTTATGGAATAAAGTGTTGTCCAATTCTAGAATTAAAAATAAAGCCAATTAAGATTTTCTTTTAATGTGGTACTAGGGATTGAACTCAGAGGAATTCTACCTTTGGGCTACACCCCCAGCCCTATTTTATTTTTTATTTTGAAACAAGGTCTTACTAAGTTGCTGAGAGTCTCATGAAATTGCAGAGGGTGTCCTCAAACCTGCAATCCTCCTGTCCCAGCCTCTCAAGTACTGGGATTACAGGTGTGTGCCACCATACCCAGCTCTAATTAAGATTTTTTTAAATGTCATAATTTTGTCCTTTGATAGGGAGTTGGATCAATCCTGTAGAGGCATATTGTTTGACCTACCCAGTCCCATGGGAAACTAAATATAAATATTGAGGCTTTTGTTTTTATAAAAAAAATCGCAGCATCTGTTACCACAGAATTTACAATCTGTCGTGTGATCCCTTGCACACAGGGCAGGTACCCACCAGTTCACCACAGGGCAGGGTAACAACGATCGCCCTGCCTCTCTAGATACCAAGCGCCTGTTGCCATTCTCCCCTGAGCTTATATTGTGGTTTGGCTCATGATGGAGAAGTATTTCTCTATACTTCTGTCTAAACTATTGAGGGGGTTCAGAGCATGCCACCCCAAAATATGCTGTGTTGGCATATTAATTACTTTGAGTTAGGGACACTTGAAAAGCAGCAGATACAAGGGCAGTCTTTTCTTTCCTTTCTTCCTGATAGGAGGAGATAAAATTCTCATGAGAAAGGTGCCCTCCCTGTACCAGAAGGAAAGAAGACATTCTTATCACCAGAGACAGGAAGCTGAGGATGAGGAATCCATACAGACAACCCTGTTAAACTAACCCTTATCTGCCTAGTCACTTTCCCACCATTGACTGCCTGGTCCCACCCCCTTTGTCTTGTCACAATTTCATAATTTACTACTGTTTGTCCAACCCAGTATACAAGCTTTTTGCCATAAGTGGGGTTTTTTGTTTTGTTTCATTTTGTTTGTGGCACGGGGATGAAACGCAGGGGCATTCTACCTCCAAGCTTCACCCCCAGATCTATTTTATTCTTTAATTTTGAAACAAGGTCTCACTAAGTTGCGGAGAGCCTCACTATGTAACTGAAGCTGGCCACCAACCCGGATCCTCCTGTCTCAGCCTCCCAAGTACTGGGATTACAAGCGTGCGCCACCACGCCCAGCCCCTAACTGCTTCTTAGGGGTCTTCATTTTTCTTGTGAGGGCTCACAAGAAAAAATCATGAAATAAAATGTGGATGCTTTTCTCCCAATGATCTGTCTTATGTCAGTTTAATTCTTAGGCTCAGCCAGACACCCTAAGAGGAAAGAGAAGAAATTTTATCTACGCTACACTGTGAAACAAAATCATCTCTCTCATTATTCCTGGTCTGTATGTTTATGTTGCCTGGGCATTGCCTGAGCAATCATCAAATAAAATCAGGAGGTGATGAAGCTAATTCACCAAAGAAGTCCAGAGTGTATGCTAGAAATAAACAACAACAAACAAACAAACAACACACCTCACAGTTCAATCACTGACAAGTGGCAGGACCCAACTGACAGTGCAAGTAACCCAGCAATTCCAGTACTGGAGATTCACCCTATAAATACATTCATGCAGGAACAAAGTAACAAGTTCAATGTTATTCTTTGCAGCATTATTTATAAGAGCAAAAGATCAGAAATAACCTTAGCAATCACCATTATGAGGCTATATAAATAAGTTATGGTATAACCATAAAATGCAGCCATAAAAATAAGGGAAAAATAGGAAATTCCTTACATGCTCTAATGAAACAGAGTCCAAGTGAAAAGAACAAGGAATACCATACATAGGATATGTAGTATGTCAACTGTGAAGGAGGAGGAGAGTAGGGAAGAATATATAAGTTATATAGAGACTTGTTTTTAATCTATGCATAAAACATCTTGGGAAGTATATGGAAGAAACTGGTAACACTATTTCCCTCAGGGAGGGAAACTTGATAACTGAGGGATGGCGGCTGTGAGACTTTCCACTGGACACATTTCTGGACCTTTGGAATTCTGCAGCAGGTAATGCATATCTATTTTAAAAGTACATTTGTAGTTGTTGTTGCACTGGGGATAGAACCCAGGGGCATTCTACCTCCAAGCTCCACCCGCAGCCCTTTTATTTTTGTTTTGAAACGGTCTCACTAGGTTGCTTAGAGTCTCTCTAAGTTACTGAGGCTGATCTCTAACCTGCAATCCTCCTGTCTTAGCCTCCCAAGTACTGGGATTATAGGTGTGTGCCACCACACCTGGCCCAAAATTACTTTCTATAAATGTAACACGTTGGCTGAGCTGATTCCAAGTATGATTAAGCCTTCAGCAACTACCAGAACTAGTGTGACCATGACGCCCTCCCTCTACATACATAGTTTTTTGCCTTGTAGTTGAAGGATGCTGGAGAATTCAGCAGGAACTGAGGGAGAGGGGTAAGCAAAAGGAGAATGGGCTGAAAGAAAGTGGGTCAACTGGAGAAAGGGCATGGTGTCCTTTTCCATCTGGCCCTTTGAACTGGTTGTGAGCCCAGAAGTAAAAGGAGAGATAAAAATGATAAACATGTTCAGGAGAGCCTGTGAGACTGTAGCTGCTGAGCTGGACTTGGGAACAGAATGTGGCACATGGGGAAAGGCAGCTCTACTTCACCCCACATCTTCTGGCTGCTCTGTAGGCTGGCAGCTCTGAAGCACTGACAGGGAACCCTGGCCCTGCTGCTGGCCTTCATGGAAGACCCAGCATCAGAGGTGGTGAGGAGGCGCCACAGTGGACTTCCCAAGGAGGTTGCAAGGAAATAGTCACTTCTGGTCCTGAATACCTCGCATTCCATTCAAGGACTCCCGGAAATACTTAAGAGGGCTCCGAAAGAGATGGGGTTTTGTGTAAGCAGAAGCAAATGCTAAGTTACACTCCATCTCTCTCAATAGGTGATGATGCCTAGACACAACTATGCACAAAAATATACAAGTGTTGGGTAGAGGAGTGAAAGAACAGAAAACAATACTGGTAAAAGAGCTAAAAGGAAAGTCTTATTGGATTTTTTAAAAACCTGGGCTATTGCTCACTGAACAGGAATTAGAAGAGAAAAAAAAAACACGCGGATGGCTGGAAAGAGGTTACTCAAGGTTCTGCTGGGAACCAACACACTTAGTTATGCAGTACCTACTTTCCAAAGTGAAATCTTTCAACTGCTTTAAAATGTTTCTTTTCTAAGCCATTGAAAGCAATGAGATCATGTTCTTGATTAAGTGCCAGCTTTTTTTTCCCCCTGCAACCCAGATTGTTGAAGTTAAAAAGAAGAAAAATTAGAATAATGAAAAAGGGTGACGGTAGAAAGAATTGGGAACAGAAAACAGGGGGAAACATAAATATATTTTAATAACCTAGTGGTAGAAAATTATGGAAGGATCAAATATAGAGTTGTTTTGTTTTTTACACTGAAGATATCTTGCCCTATTCTAAAAATATAACAAAGTACTTATCTCAATTCAATTTATTTAACTGTTTTCCTATTCCATTTTATCCGGTAAAAGAAAAATATACAATCTCTTTGTGCCCTACAGCAAAAAAGTAATAGTTACAAAGACATAGATAAGCCATTTGTAAAAGATGGAGTTTGCACTAAAACCAAAGGGCTTGCTAGACCACTAAAAAAAGAAAGAAGGAAGGAAGGAAGGAAGGAAGGAAGGAAGGAAAGAAAGAAAGAAAGAAAGAAAGAAAGAAAGAAAGAAAAAAAGAAAGAAAGAAAAAAGAATGTGAAAGCTAGCCTTGGGCAATTTTGGTTCATATGTTTTCATAAGTAAAAACAATGATATTTACCTACCCTAAACAACGGATAGTAAGAGATAATATGTCTAAGTCTGGGGAGGCTGAGACAAGAGGATTACAGGATTGAGGCTGGCCTCAGCAATTTAGTGAGGCCCTCAGCAACTTAGTGAGACCCGTTTTCAAAATAAAAAATTAAATAGGGCTGGGGCTATAGTTCAGAGATAGAATGTTCCTGGGGTTCCATCCCCATTATCCCACACACACAAACAAACAGATAATATGTTTCAGATAAGCAGGAAGACAAATATGTAAGAACTAGAGATTAAACTCTGTCTTGAAATAAAATTCTTATGGTTTATAGAATAAAAAATAATATCCACACCATCCATGTATTATATATTGTATCCATTACAGTGCCCTCTACCTGTATCAGTAGCTATTTAATGTTATATTTAAAAAGCACCTTTACATTTTTCGAAGTATCTTCATGCTTCTCATCTGATATTCAAATGCCCCATGAGGTGGGTAGGGCAGGTTTCATTCGGTTTTACAGATACTCAAATAGACGCAGTTAAGTTAAGGGAATAATTCCAGGTCAGAGATGGAACGCAAGGCTCCAGAACTCCAGGTTCAATGACTGTCAAAAAACTGTTCTGGGACCATTATTTATCTACCCACTCCATATTTATTAAGCAACAACTGTCTTCCAGGAGCTGAGGCACTAGAAATATGATAAAGAACAACATACATAGTTTCTACCTTTACAAGGCCTCCAAGTTAGTGAGAAAAATTATTTAAACAATCACATGGGGTACTGAGTGCTCTAAGTACCTAGAGTGTGGGAGAGCTGACTGTGAGAGATACCAGCAAAGGACTACCTTAGGAGCTCATGAGCTCAGATCTGAGGGACAGGCATTCTCTAGACAAAGGAAGAAAGGAAACACTACGGCTGGGCACTAGAAACATCAATCCCGTGAGAAAGGCTGTGTAAACAGCAAGAGACTAAAGGCAGAGCAGCGTGGCTGACTTGGAGATCACAACTTACTGGATCAGATCATCCAAGGGTGAAGTGAGGTTTTTTGCTGGTGGTGGTAGTTTTTTTTTTTTAAATAAGGTTCCAATATAATCTTAGACACATTAAAGTTTGAGTGACTCCTTCCCTATTCTAATGATTATTTCATAATACCCAGATATTTCAATTGAGAATCTGGGGTAAACTGAAAAGTATGCAAGTATGCAAAAACAAGGGAACTGCTATGTCCATTCAAAAGCTGTCAACTTATCTACATTCAGGGTTGATATTATTACATTTGGGGAATAAAGGAGGAGTTCATGAAGGTGGTGACATTTGCCCTGGGTTTCCAGGGGTACACTGAATTTCCATAAAGAAGCTGCTCCTGATAAAGAAATAGACTGAAAGATACCCCTTGTTGCTTCATGAGAGTATAAATATTTTATTGTAGCCTAGCCTAAATGGCATTTATTTCTAGAAATACCATTCCCATACTACCTTAAAGTTGCAGAGGTCTGGTAGCTTACAAAGCTTTGGTTAGTTTTATACTCACAACAAATTCTATTAGGTTGCAAAGGTAGATACTAATTTTCTCTATTTTCCAAATCAAGCCAGCTAAGGGAGGTTGACCTGTACGAGGTCACATTTCAACAATGCTCTTTGCTTTTAACATATAAATTCCCAATCATCATAATGTAGAACAGATATCAGGGTTTGTTAGCTAAAATATGGGGAAATGAAGTAGTCCTAGGATCCCAGATGCATAGGAACTTTACCATGATAATTTGAAACAAAAGCTAGTGGAAGCCGGGCGTGGTGGCACACGCTTGTAATCCCAGTACTTTGGGAGGCGGAGACCGAGGATCCGGGTTCGCGGCCAGCCTCAGCTCTCGCTCTCTCTCTCCCTGTCTCTCTTTCTCTCTCTACTTAGTGAGGCCCTCCGCAACTTCGTGAGACCCGGTTTCAAAATAAAGCATAAAAAATAGGGCCGGGGGCGTAGTGCGGAGGTAGAACGTCCCTGGGTTCAATCCCCGGTACCGAGAAGAAAAAAAAAAGCTAGTGGACTTGACTTTTGAAAAAGGTAATAGCTAAATGAAGGTAATGGACAAGAAGTTTTCTCAGACAGTGAAAAAGAGAAAAATGACAGTCAGAGGGGCAGATATTGGACAAGACATCCTTGGTGACATCTAATAACTGAAGTATTAAAAAGAGCAATTGTGGCCAGGTACAGTGGCAAATGAGACTTGGGAGGCCTAGGCAGGAGGATCAAAGTTTTAGCCAGCTTGGGCCACTTAGCAAAACCCTGTCTCAAAATAAAAAATAAAAAGAGCTGCAGATATAACTCAGTGGTAGAGTAACACTGGGTTCAATCACTAGAGGGAAGGGGAGGGGAGGAGAGGGGAGGGGAGGGGAGCAATTGTGGATAAGGGGGGGGAAAACAAAACTAGGCAGCAAAAAATACTGAGGGACAAAAATGGATAAGAGGACAGACACTTCTCTTTAAACAGCACTTCATAATATTTTAAAATGATGTTTCAGTTTTCTTCCAGAAGTTGCCTTTAAGAAAACACTAATGATCACACTTTCCAGATCTATGCTGTTCTTAGCCATCAAACACATGTATTCCTCTTTTCCTTTTCTAATGCAAGGGGATGCTAATTTATGCAAATAATAGTCTTGCTTTTAGTAAATACTAAGTTTCTACTTTTTGCAAAATATTATGGAAGATACAAAGACAAGGTCTTCAATGTCAAAGTTTATATTTTGGCAACACCAGTAGGTACCATGAATACATCACAAGATTATATTCAAGAAAATGCTATATTGTATTTTGTTTTCTTTCTTTCCTTTCTTCTTTTTTTGGGAATGGGCAGATGCTGGAGATTGAACCCAGGGCCTCATGCATGCCACTACTGAGCGACAACCCTAGCCCTCATACTGTATTTTCATAAACAGGGCTGTGGAAGAAAAAAAATTTCAAAGCCATGAAAGAGAGAAGTCTATGTCACAAAGAGAATGACCCAAGGAACGGGTGCCTCTGGCTTATGACTCTAACTGGCCAATAGCAAGTACTCTATGAAGTGATCATGTTATACACACAGAATAGTTTTCCTTGGAATTAAAGGTGACATAAAGTTGGGAAAAGTAGAGACCAAGAATAATGGTTAGCTGCTAATGAGAAGAACAGACTCTCAATGAATATAGATAAAAAAAATAGTGACTTACACTCCAAAGAACTTGGGCCATCCATATAGAAATGCTAATACTCACTTCAAAACCTCCAGAACCAATTTATAAATCTTTCTAACTCAGTTATGCCTCCCTCACTACCATTCTTAACATCTTTCTTTTTATCTGGTTGACTGAAAAGGTGGTGCAGCAATAAATGAAAGAAGGAAGATAACAATCTGTTTTTCTTCCTACCTCTTCATACTACTGGCTCATATGCTATCTACCTAAAACAAAGAACCCTGTATTTTAACTGTATTAATTAAATAAAATGTTATATACCCTATTTTTATGTTAAAAGTAGACTGAATGTTTTCTCTTATCTTGCCCCCAAATCCCTTAATTGGGCTATGTGAAGTGGCCTTGGTTGCTACTTTTAACTCTCCAGTTCAGTGGGCCTTCACAGAAAAAAGATTCTGAACCTCTGTAATACAGAAAGCTGAGATTTATATTGGATGAATCTTTATTATCTAGCTCTCAGATATTCAAAAAACTCATCTTCTCTATGCCAAAGACAAGTGGATTTGTTAAGGCATAGAGTTTGTCTCATTTGACATGAAATCATTCTCTATTTAGCTCAAAGTGCCTAATATGTTCTTGGGAACCACTTAACTATCTTTCATTTCTCACAGTGCATAATTACATGTTTTAGAGAATAGCTAAATCTAGTTAAAACTAAAGTACATGGAGGAAGTTTCCAGGCAAAAAGTATACCACTGACTATTTAGTTTTATTATTAAAGTTGCAATATATAACACATAGTACTTATAATGTTATATAAAATTCATATGATAAATGATATTATTTATGTCCACGTTTCAATTTACAATTGCTTATTAAAGTAATGCTTGTAAAAGGAATTGGCTTGGCATAAAACTACAGAGCATACAAACAGTAGTGTGAGCAGTTCTTCCTTTAAGAGAAAATGAAAACAATTTGACTACACCTACTTGATTTCTAGTCGACAACAATCAGAAGGTTCAAGTGCAGTGTAGACAATCTATTGAAACATCAAAAATTTTCACTCTCCTTAAGAGATAATTATGGTTTGCTATGTGAAAAAGAGAAGCCTTTTCATACTTATTTATCAAGGGGACAAACTATTAAGGATCAACTATGTATAAATAATAACAGACTAAGAATAAAAACAATGCACACACATACATATATCTTAGAATCTGTTTTTTATTAGACCCTCACTGTAATCTTATAGGGTGGGCATTAGTATTACCATCTCTCTCTAATACACACACAGAAAGAAAGAAGAGGCTCAGAAAACATAACAAAACACTAATTTACTAAACAGTATCTTTTGCAAGAGTCAGAGTTAGAATTACATGAGAGACTTCTGAATCTGAACTCAGCACTCTTTTCTACACTATACTGGAGTGATGGATTGCAAAATAAGGCTGCAAATTACAACCATCTCAAGATTGCACGTCCATTCTTAATGTGACATTGCTGCTCTTTGATCATGCCTTTAGAAGAAGAGAAGTTTTTAATTTGGTGGAATGGAATTAATCAATTTTCCTTATTTGTTCATGCTTGTTGGTTCCTCACTATTCTACTAGGCCTTAGAAAATTATATTTTCTTTTACTTTTCTTCTAGAATCTATAGTTTCAGCTGAGAGCTAGATAATAAAGAGTCATCCATTATAAATTTAAGCTTTCTATATTACAGAGATTCAGGGCTATAAACCACTAGAGTTAATTTCTATATATGCAACATATCTCAAGATCCCCCCCCTTCTGAAGCCAGGCATGGTGGCGCATGCTTGTAATCCCAGTAGTTGGGAGGCTGAGACAGGAGGATCACAGGTTCAAGACCAGCTTCAGCAACTTAGTGTGACCCTGTTTCAAAAAAAAAAAAAATTCAGGCTGGGGGTATAGCTTGGAGGTAGAATAACCCTGGATTCAATCCCCAATACAACACACACACACACACACACACACACACACACACACACACACAAAATCCCCCCTTTTTCCTCTCATTAAGCTATCCAATTCCTTTTACATCATTTGCTCAACAAATACCTTGGCACCTTTGTCAAAACTCAGTTGACCAAGCTACATGTGATGGTGCCTCCTAGTACTTGAGAGGCTAAGACAGGAGGATTGTAGGTTCAAGGCCAACTCAAGGTAACTTTGCAAGACCCTGCTTCAAAACAAAATATAAAAAGGTCTGAGGGTGTAGCTCAGTGGCAGAATGTCCCTGGGTTCAATCCCCCAAAACACATGTGCATGTGCACACACATAAGTCAATTGACCATCAATATGACCATCATCTCTCTAGACTCTATTCTGTTCACTGATCTATCCTTATGCTAATACAACACTTAGTAAGTTCTTTGTTGTTGTTGTTGTTTTTGGTACTGGGGATTGAACCCAGGAGCATTCTACCTCCAGTTCTTTTTATTTTGAAACAGGGTCTCACTAAGTTGCTGAGGCTGGCCTTCAACTTGCCATACTCCTGTCAGGTTCCCAAGTACTGGGATTATAGGTGTACACCACCCCACTCAACTAATGTATGGTAAGTCTTAAAATGAAGCTGTTTGATTCTTCCAATTTGTTCTATTTTTTAAATTGGATTATTGTATATTTTCTGTATTTTCACATAAATGACTCAATTTATCAAATTCTATTTTTTAAAAAAGCCTCTATGGGTTTTTTTTTTCTTTTTTGTGGTACTGGGGATGGAACCCAGGGGCATTTTACCTCTGAGCTACACCCCCAGTCCTATTTTTTATTCTTTTTATTTTGAAACAGGGTCTCGCTAAGTTGCGGAGGGCTTCACTAAATAGCTGAGGCTTGCCGCGAACTCGGATCCTCCTGTCTCAGCCTCCCAAGTACTGGGATTACAAGCCTGTGCCACCATGCCCGGCTCTCTATGGATTTTGAATGAGTCTATAGATCAACTTGAGGAGAACTAAACTTTTAAAATTATTGAGTCTTGCTAGGGATGGAACCCAGGTCCTCGGCATGCTGGGCACACGCTATTCCACAGAGCCATACCCTTAAACACAATTACTCCACCTTAAACACAATTTTATATGTTCATAGTTTCCATTACAGATTAAGAATAATCTTAAGAAAACAACCAAAGAATTAATGCCTGGTGATTTCTAAACGAGAAGTCTGAGAACTGTATGAAATTACATGGGAATTGTGTGTGTGCATGTGTTACTATAAGAATTCATAATTTTTAGATTTCAGTGGTACCCAGGTTAACAACTACTGATAAACCACAAAGATCCATTAAATGAAAGAATGCTTCGTTTCATTTCTCAAAATATGGGTTTATCTTTGTAAATATAAAGTGCTTAAAAATGGCTGAATTCAGAAATAAAAGCCTACTAAAGTAATGTCCTATTATTTCAAAACTAAGCTTAGGTCCAGCCTTTGTCCTGAACCTTTTCTTGATGACTTGAAGTTTACTATGATTTCTCTATTCTGTTATTTCTCTTGTAGGTATTTCTTTTGAGATGGTTAGCTTCTGATGTAATTTTCATTTATTATAGGCTCCCAAAGTGGACAATACCATCCCAGGGTGCTGCTGGAACAAAATATAGACACATACAAGAATGCAAATTTGTCACTGCATCTCTCTGTTTATTGGCTTAAAGAAGGCAGATTTCTAGGGGGATACTTAAAAAATTTTTTAAAGTAGGTAGTAAGCCAAATACCTTACTAAGTCTTAGTATAATTCAACATTTTGGTACGTATTACCTTGATTACTATAAGTTTTGTGTATAGGTCTTCTCTACCTGTATATATAGTAAGCTATCCAAGGATAGAGATTTTTTTTTTTTTTTTGGCGGTACTGGGGATTGAACGCGGGAGCGTTCTACCTCCGCGCTATGCCCCTGGCCCTATTTTTTATACTTTATTTTGAAACCGGGTCTCACAAAGTTGCGGAGGGCCTCACTAAGTAGAGAGAGAGAGAGAGAGAGAGGGAGAGAGAGAGTGAGAGAGAACGTTCGCGCGTGTACGCGCATGCACGAGCTGAGGCTGCCCCGAACCCGGATCCTCCGGCCTCCGCCTCCCAAAGTACTGGGATTACAAGTGTACACCACCACTCCCGGCCTTAGAGATTTGTTTTTTACTTTATTTTTTGCGGTACTGGGGATTGAACCCAGGGGCATTAAACCCCCAGTCCTATTATTTTTATTCTTTATTTTGAAACAGAGTCTCACTAAGTTGCGGAGGGCCTAAGTAGCTGAGGCTGGGCGCAAACCCGGATCCTCCAGTCTCAGCCTCCCAAGTACTGGGATTACAAGCATGTGCCACCACGCCCAGCTGTTTTTTACTTATTTACTGGCCCTAAAATATAAGAGAGAACACATGATGTATTTTTATAAATGCCATGTGTGTCTTTTAAAGTTAAATATAAACATCTTATTTACTGTGGTACGTCCTATATTTCAAATGAGGATGTGTAATTTGGAATGACTTTAGTTACCAAAACACTGAATAATGAGTGAAACGTGTCCAGTCATTGTCACTGAAGTATTTCCTAAGCGGATCACTTCACTTGGTAAAGTGTACCTACTAAATACTTCGCTGTACTAGTAGTATTATTCCTGCATACTTATTTAAAAAACTTACAAGTAGAAAAACTGTATTAAAATATTTTCCAGGTTTTTCTTTAGAAGTTTCCTGTGTCAAACTAAGAATGAAAGGTCATAATCCATCGTTTTGACATCAAATGATGACAGAGTCTATAAAAATATATTTGGTTTAAATATAATTTTTTTGTGGTACTGGGAATTGAACCCAGAGGCATTCTACCTCTGACCTGCACCCTCAGATTGATTTTATTTCTTATTTGGAAACAGGGTCTCACTAGGTTGCTGAGAGCCTCACTAAATTGCTGAGGCTGTCCTTGAACCTGCGATCCTCCAGTCTCAGCCTCCCAAGTACTAGGATTACAAGTGTGAGCCACCACACCCAGCTTAAATATAATTTAAATGCTTATCAACTGTTCATTTTAGAGGCTTTTTTTTCTTTGTATCAAAATGACATGCCTTCAGCAAGAATTGTTACAAATTACACTAGAATCCATACTTTTCTTCTATTTTTAGTCCAGTTTATCTAAGTTTATTTTAGTTTATCTAAGACTAAATTATTCTTTAATTCAAGATAGAAAGTGAAATAAATCTCAATTCCATTAGCAATTTCATTTACCCAAGATTCTCCACCATTATTTTTTCCATCCACTAATTATTTTATAGAATGTCTAGTCTCTCGAAAGGCAGATGATGCCTTTTCTGTTACTATCCTCCCAAATAACAAAGCAGATTATGCCGTTTCTTTCTTTTGTTTTTATACCACCTTAAGCATATTTCTTTTATGGTAATAATCACACTGCTTTGGTTCATTTGTATTCCTACCTCCATCACCAGACAATAAATCCTCAAAACACAAGCTAGCCATATAATATCTTGTTTTAAGTTATATCTTTTCCATTATGGAAGCACAAACAGTATTGGGATAAGTTTCAAGAAGTACCAAAATTAACTTATTCCCTTACACATATTGCAAGTACAAAAGACAGTACTTAAACCATAATCCCTCTCCAGAAAAAGGAGCCTATGTTAAAATGTCATTAGAGTCGCCGGGCGTGGTGGCGCACGCTTGTAATCCCAGTACTTGGGAGGCGGAGACCAGAGGATCTCGGTTGGCGGTCAGCCTCAGCTCTCTCTCTCTCTCTCTCTCTGTCTCTCTCTCTCTACTGAGTGAGGCCCTCCGCAACTTCGTGAGACCCAGTTTCAAAAAAAAGTATAAAAAAAATAGGGCCGGGGGTGTAGCGCTGAGGTAGAACGCCCCTGGGTTCAATCCCTGGTACCACAAAAAAAAATAAAAATAAATAAATAAATAAAATAAACATAGCATCCCCGTGTCATTAAAGGGTAAATAAAAATGGTGTATTTTACGTGCTATACATGTAAAAATATTAAATTATTTCCAACATTGTTATATCAACCCTTTATTGTTTTGCTTAGGAATAAAGTTCTTCTAAAAACAAGAGAAAGAAAAATGACTCCACAGAAAATCAGTATGGCAGACACTGCTAATTGCTTGGAAATCTTTTTATTCCTTATTAACAAAACTCTGATTTTATTTGTGGTAGCAATGGGAGTCACTAGACATCCCTGAGAGTTGTGGTGGCCATGTAATATAGTTCTGGCCTATGAGATGGAGGTAGAGCTTGTTAAATCAGAAATGGAGAAAAGAGTCAAAATAAACATAACTATGAGAGTAGCATAGGAAATACCTAATTTGCAGTAAAAAGAGATTCCAAAAGCCTTATTACAATTTTTAAAAATTAAAAACAAAAACTCATTTTATTTTCTGACATGTATTAGCTAACACAGTAATTGCTAATACTAACAGAGTCCCAAGTATTTAATAGGTACTAAATCCATGTGCTTTGCACCAAATAACTTATTTAATTCCAAATGAAAGGTCAAAATTCTGAAAAGTAAGACCCCTAGACCTGAATGAAAAAGGGCTGTAACAGTGGAAAAATCCACCGCCCCACCCCTGACCTTTGTCCGAACCAAACTACACCAGGTATTTACAAAATACCAGCAGATGTGAGATAAAATCTTAACAAACAACATTGTTACAGGAACTGGTTAACTGCGGAAAATCTATTGTATACTGGTCAGCTATCTATTACAAC